>VDFB02342886.1:0-10299 GCA_007258455.2 Sequoia sempervirens
ATTTCCTTCTAAACTCTCATCCAAAAACTCTCTTTTACTCATATTTTATCAATGTGGTTCTACTATAACCAATTTCGGTTGAAAGTGCTAACATTTTTCTTTTTCTTGCTATATCTTGATGTACAATAGATGTCAACATCACCCTTCTTGTAGTGGCCTTATCCACTGATCGAGATCCTTTCCCAATGGAATCTAAACATTTTTTAACATTTTGAACAATATCCTTTTGTAATCCCATGTGTTTCTTCTTATTTGATGCTAAATGAACACCCAACAATTGTAATGACTCTTTGAGCTCATCACGAAGAAGTAAACGTGATAACAATTGGGTTTTTCAAGTGTATCAAGATGATTGAAATGATGATTTATCATTCCATTTACAGATTTAGTCATTGACCTCTTCTCTTATTATAAGGCTGGTTGGCATAATATTTCAGTTTCTCCATATCAATTTCAAGTAAATGATCTAATTTCTATGAAATTTGTTTCTACAACTTCTCGACTAGTTTATATGCTCATCCCATGCCGGTGGGAGGAAGTGATCAGGCCTCTCCAACATGCATTGTTCAAACTTGTGCCTCCTCCCTATCTTCAAGGACCATGCATTCTTGAGCGGATTCATTTGATCCAATGTCTAGAATTGGCTTGAATTGAGCATGAAAACTTCCTGCTTGTTGAGTCCTACACATGTGTCACAAAATATTTTGCAAACAAAAGTGAGAGATGATGTTAAATATAAGTGAAGTTTATGTATGCAAGCAAACAAACTGATAAAACATGATGAGCTATAAGTGAGAGAATTTTGTGCTAGTTTTATATGTTCATCCATACCAGTAGAAGGAAGTGATCTTGACCCCTCTCCAACAAGCATTGTTTGAACTTGGGACTCCTCCCTAACTTCAAGGTCCATGTGTTCTTCAACGGATTCGTTTGATCCAATATCTAGATTTGGCTGGGCTCTGACTTGAGGAGATCTAGAGCATAAAACATAAAAATAATTTGAGAACATTGAAGTGATGAGAAAATAAAGACCAAAGACACAAAACATTGTAAATATTGAAACAAAAAGAATTGGCTAAAGGAATTGGAGTCAAGGATCATATAAACATTGCAACTTGCATGACCAAGATGACTTGAGGATATTTAAAAGTATTTATAGTCATTCAAGTACAATGATGGTTAGAAACCTTCAAAGTAAAAGTGCTAAACACACACTTGAGAGTGAGAGAGATAAGAAACAAGCATGTACCTTGTTTCTTTCTATGATAATTTTCCAAGTTTTGATCACGCCTCTTTTGTTCTTCTTCTTTTGACAATTTTCGTTGAGATGCATTTTTTCTTTTTCTTTGTTGTCCCATTTTCTTCTTCAACTTAAAGATGACTCTAAACAAGTCCTCTACCAACTTGGTTAAATTATCCTCCAAATTTTTCCTTGATTGATAAAAATGAAAAGTTGTCGAGCTCCAATATTTGCCTCCTTGATAAATGTGCAAAAACTTCTCCAAAATATGCGCTCCAAGTGAATCAAAATTATTCAAGTGTACATGGAATAACTAGATCCTAGTTTAAATAAATCAAGTAGTAAACAAACAAGTTATTTCATTGTGGATTTTTTGTTGAACATATTTAATTCACACTTAGGTATGCACAACATATCTAGTGTTTTTAGAATTTGTTAAAGTGTCAAAAGTAATATTAGAGGTATAATTTGAATTGAATTTTCTTAATTATATTTGAATTGAATTTCAAGTTAGTTGTTGAAAATGTAATAGGTATATGGTGGGTCGTGCTGATTATATTTGGGGTGAATTTCAAGTTACTTGTCCAAAAGTATTATAATAACGATATAATTTGAATTGAATTTTCTTAAAATTATATTTGAATTGAATTTCTAAGGATTACTTGTCCAAAAGGACATATGTTGTTCTCAACTCAATGGTTCATGTTGTAGTCATTTTAAAAAATATTTATTGTGATCAACATGAATGAACTAATTATGAAGTGGCATTGATTTCCCTAAAATTCTACTAGAGATCAAATGTATATTGAATATAAAATATGAGTGTAAGAATCATAAAATAAGAAAACATGTATGTATATTGAATATTTAAATCAAATGCATACATATATTATCTGTAAACATGTTTAAACCATAAGCAAACACATGTACATACATGTAAAGGGATTCAATACATATAAACATAACACATATTATAAGCAAAGAGGCAAATGTGTGTATATATCATATAAGAAAATATATGTACATATCATAAAAGCAAAATGTAAATTAAAGATCATCAAATTTCGAATACTAAAGATCAACAAATAAGCAAATGTATGCATATCATATAAGCAAATGTAAGTTAGAGATCATCAAATCTCAAATACTAAAGATCATCATGTATAAGAAAATGCATGTGGTAAAGATCAAAAATCTAGTGTGCATGGCCTAATATGAATGTCTACTCCTAGTCGAATGGCCATCTGAATGAGAACGGTCCTGCTCTGATGGATGTGTTGAGGCCTACAAATAAAATTGTGTACAGGATGTGTTAAATACATATAATTTATATTAAATAAATTTTATGAAAGTTATTTTTAAATGAACTTGTATTTTTAAATATCAATCTAGATCTGTGCATACATAAATATTGCATGTACCTTATGCGATGTGATTATATAAAATGTAAAACTCATGTCCATTGACAATAGATTCATCCATAGAGTCACATCGATCATGCACACAATCTAGACTAAGGCTAGGAGTGATATGAGGTATGTCCACCTATAACAATATATATACACACATATATCAACTTACATGAATATCTAGTTAAAAAATTAAAAAAAAAGAATGAAAAGAATTGAAACATGCACATGCATCACATACATGCATATCATCCGATACTCCATTTATCCTAAGTCCTCTAAAATATTCACCTCCACCATATCCACCAAACGATCAAGCGATGAATCAACATCTTCATCCATTTGATCTATCCCATGTCGTACCATAAATGATGAATGTAGAGGACTATGAAGGTGAGATGGCATCGGTGATGATGAACCAGAACCAATCAACATATCAGTAAAACCCATAGTCTGTGCAGCTATCGTATGAACTGTAGGTGGATCCTGATGCACACTAGTGCTCAGCTGAGAGTGATGGGATCCTGGAACTGAACGACCTCTGCATCTCAAATTCTCTCTAACATGCTCTATATTGATCCCATTTTCTGATGCAATGTGGGCATATGCCTCCAACAGGTCCTCAGCCAAATAATGCAGAGTCATGCATGACATATCTCATGTAAGTGCATCAAGTTGTGTAGGAGTAGGGATGTCGGTCACTGTAAAAGGATCCATGGTGGTCCACTGTTCTGAAAATGGTGTGGATCGGGAATGTCTGGACATCAAATACTGACCTACACAATCATCAGATATCCTAGTGGTGGCAACCGCAATGTCACCTACAGTGTCAATTACTTCCTTTTGGGAAGCAATGATAACCTCATCTGCTATGGGGGCTAGAGCTGGGGTGAGAGCAGGAGACCTATCACCAACCAATACCCTAAACACTAGGGGTGTTCTATTTGCTCGATGATAGGTGGGCCTATCAGCAATCCTACCACGCCCCTGACCAGCATATGGCGAAATGTCCAGGTAGTTAACTTTGAGGCCCAAATGGACCTCAGCATACAACTGTTGAACAAAATACAATGGAATCTGGTCATTGTTTGGGTATAGACCATGTGCTGCGAGAAATCGTGGGTAGATCAATGAGGCCATAGCATGATCGACACATCTAGTGACCTGGTATCCCCTAACCTTACACACATTTTGATAAAATGGAAAATAAGTGGCTTTTATCATTTCTTTGGTGACACTATCCTATATTTGTTTAAGGGGAACGTCACCATGTACTTCTTCCCGCATGTGGGAAAGAATAGCAGTCACTCTATCTAGGGAATATGCACTAGTCCTCTCAAGTTCATCTTTTAGTTTTTCTAGACTATGCAATATTAACATGCATGGTTCACTATATTGTAAGGAAAATTAGATGCAGAAATAATTCTTCTAACGTCAATACCTCAGGAAAGAATGCAGATGTACTTTTAAATTTTACAATTACAGTCCAATTAAGATGCACTATGAAACAGATAACAAAAATAGAGTTTTGACAATCACACAAGAACACCAAATATACATGGGAAAACCCTTACGGGAGAAAAACCCACCACACCAAGAGAAATCACTTTGTATTACAGTAATTGAGATTACATACAATAGTCAGACTTATCTTACTGGTGTCTGTTTACAGCAACATTCACCATTTACAATATTGCACCGGATCCTTCACAATTACAGTCCACATAATAGAATTCTTCCACTGCTTCAATCACGCAACAATTTGTTGAACCAACCAACCACAAATAGCAATCTCAGAATATATTCATGTCGAACTATGTCTGTAGAACTTCCTCACAGAACCGTCGCCAACTGACTGTCTTCCAATTGTTCCCATTCGGCTCCTCCTATTCGTCCACGAGACTCCACATAGGACGGTCTTACTCGGTCAACAGAATTTGCAATGTGCTGGCATCTCATTGAGACACAAACAGTGTCTCGCTGATGCCACATAGACTTCATATCAATGTCACCAAGAGTCTCTATTATCACTAAGACGTTCTATCGAGTCCCGTGAGTTACACCGAGTCACCAAGCAGTTGCCTAGACCTATTGCATTCGCTAGGAGATCATAGCGAGTCACCAAAGGTAAACCGAAGACACAAGTCATATCGAGCTCCAAAAGATAGTCGGCAAGACATATCGATATCGCAAAGAGGTTTCTCTGAGACATAAAGGTTACCTCGAAGTGTTCACCCATCACCAAGACATTACCCTTCGCTGAGAGAACATATCGATCTCCACATGTTACCCCGAAGATTCCAACATAAAACAATGTCGGCAAGACATGTAGCTCTCGCTAAGACTTCTCACCGAGCTCTATGACTTACCCCGAAAGCTTCATCTATCGCCAAGAGTTACCCCGATAGCCATCGGCTATCGGGAAAACATTCACCATCGCTAAGGGGTTTCTCTGATCACTTTGAGTTACACCGAAGAACGTTTGGATGTGTCCCCTATTGGCAAGACATTATCTTTCGCTAAGACGCTTCACCGATCCGCCGTGTTGCACTGAAGATCATGGTCGCCAAGAGTCTCCCCGAAATATGATTGAATGGCCTGTCGGCCAAAGGTCTCCCGAGCGCTATGAGGTCATAATGAATACACTGTCACAGCGATAGACTCCTCAGTGCAACCTTTCGGCAAGACATTTGCAAGGTCACAGAGACCTGTACAAACCAGAATGAATCAAGCTGCTAGTCGACCAGATAATGAAGATGTCACACCGACTTGGCTCTAATGGAGGTTTCAGCCTGTATAGTTTGAGGCACATATTTCCAACAATCTCCCACTTAAAGAAGATCATACAGGCACCTCCAGAGCACAAATAAAACTTACTGAAAATCATGGGCACTAAGGCCCATTGAACTGGCACACCACCTAAACTTGTCTATGCTCACTGGCTTCGTCAATGAATCTGCAACATTCTCCAGAGTATCAACCTTTTCCAAACTGACATTTCCATCCTCAACCATATCTCGTACAAAGTGATACTGTACATCAATATGTTTCGCCCGGCATGGAAAGTAGGGTTCTTGCCGTATGAAATTGCACTTCCGATCGCCTGCAGCACAGTTACCATCGTCCTGCTTAAAACACAAATGTTTCAAATCCATACAACTTCTTTACATGAGTAGCTGCCATGTATTTAAATTGTAGTGGACAAAAGTGACCACATCCCCGTCAGCTGCTCATCCAAATCCTCACCGCACTACCATTCATCATGAAATGATATTCCAGTATCCCCCTGTCATTAATGTCCCCCGCCCAATCGTAATCTACATAACCAAGAATGTTGAGAGTCCTCTCTCAGATTCAACCAAATTTTACATGGTAAAACATGTTGCACTTGAAGTTCCCTTCAAATACCTAAATGACTCTCTCTTCACAAAGATCCCAATGCTCTTTCCCCGGGATTTGCCATAAATCGACAAGTACCCCACCTTGGGCAATGTCCGCCTTGTACGCATCTAGCCACATGAGACCCGCCAACCCATTCCACAGTTATGGGTACACCGTCATGTCCTCCATCCTCAAAGGGAGATTTCGGACACCAATGGATAGCTTGCCCATGAATGACCGGTCTCATCAGTCGCTTGCAATCATTCATACAAAATCTCTCAAAACAGCTCCCCGACATACTTACTCGATTGAGCCAAAGCTTATTCTTCATGTCCCCTCGATATCTCCATTCTCAATATGTTCTTTGTTAAAAACAAGATCCTTCATTTCTAACTTACAAGTATTAACCGAGACTTAAGATCAGAAATCATTAGCTTGCTATTTCCTATGAACAACATATCATCAACATGTTAGCAATAACAAGTACTTTATCACTTTCAGCTTTATAATAAACGCAGTGATCAGATTTTGATCTTACAAATCCCAAAGACAATACAAAAGTATTAAATTACTGGTACCACATTCTAGGCGACTGCTTTAATCCATACAAAGACTTCTTTAATCTACATACCAGTTTTTCTTTACCTTTCTCAACAAAGTGCTCAGGTTGGGACATATAGATTTCTTCTTCAAGATCACCATGAAGAAATGTTGTCTTCACATCCATCTGTTCTACCTCTAAGTCATATGCAGCTGCAAGTGACAAAATAAATCTGATAGATGTTAGCTTTGCTACAAGAGAAAATATTTCCCCATAATCGATTCCCTCTACCTGGGAATAACCCTTTGCAACCAGTCTCACCTTGTACTTTTCTACACTGCCATCCAAACCAATCTTTTTCTCAAATACCCATTTGTAGCCAACTGCCTTTCTACCTTTAGGCAAGGGCACCAAACTCCAGGTTTCATTTTTATCCAATGATTCCATCTCTTCTTCCATGGCTTCTAACCAAGAGTCTGAATCAGACATTTTAAATGCCTCTTTCACAGTCCTAGGCTCATCAGTACTAGACATAAAAGCATAGGCACAAGTAGAATCTATCAAAGAAAACCCATACCTATCTGGTTGTTTTCTTTCACAGGTTGACCTCCTCACTTGCTGAGGCTGAGGTTCTTCTTCAGAACTTTCAGAACTGCTCGAGCTCTCCTTAGTTTCAAGTACATTTTGAATTTCCAATTCCTCTTTCTCAGGTGTAGGAGGAATTAATGCTACATCCTTATTTTTTTTTACTTTGTCTTTGACTTTAGATCCAAAGTGGAAGGTTTTAACTCACGAAAGATTACACTTCTGCTGTATACAACCTTTTCTGTATCAGGATTCCAAAGCTTGTATCCCTTTATGACAGCGCTATAGCCAATAAAAATACACTTGACAGCCTTGTTCTCCAACTTAGATCTTTTAACATCTGGCACATGAGCATATGCCTCACAGCCAGAAACACGAACATGTCTAAGAGAGGGCTTTTACCAGACCACACTTCCAAAGATGTTTTCTCAACAAGAGCATAATTTGGAGAACAATTAATTAAATAACATGCAGTAGATATAGCCTCATCCCAGAACTTCTCCTCCAAGCCAACACTACTCAGCATACTTCGTGCTCTCTCCATCACTGTCCTATTGAACCTTTCTGCAACTCCATTCTGCTGTGGAGTATAAGGTGTAGTATTGTGTCTTTTAATTCCATGGTCTTTGCAATATCTTTCAAATTCATCAGAACAAAATTCACCGCCATTATCAGTCCTTAAGCATTTTATTTTTCTACCAGTCTGTTTTTCAACAAGGTTCTTAAATTCCTTAAATCGACTGAATACTTCTGATTTACTCTTCAGAAAATATACAAATGCTCTTCTTGAATAATCATCAATGAACGACACGTAGTATCTTGATTTAGACAAAGAAGGAACATTCACAGGACCAAACACATCTGAATGAATATAATCTAGCAAACCAGAAGATTTATGAG
Organism: Sequoia sempervirens; assembly: GCA_007258455.2. Lineage (NCBI taxonomy): Eukaryota > Viridiplantae > Streptophyta > Pinopsida > Cupressales > Cupressaceae > Sequoia > Sequoia sempervirens. Next base: position 8,057 of record VDFB02342886.1, read on the forward strand.
GACTGGAATAAAACGAAACACGGTGTTGTTTTCCATATATACGTTGTCTTCACAGACTCCAAAATTCAAGATTACAATCTTCAGCCCCTCAACTGCTTCTTTATTCTGCTGTTTTAAACCTTTTTCTCCTATGTGGCCTCCAAACTCATGGTGCCGTGCCATTAGTCTTTCTCTCAAGAGGAAGCCTTTTACTTCCATAGAGTTTACATAATTAGGGGATATTTCCCTTTTTACCTCCACGAGCAGCTTTCAGTGACTTTCCAAAGACACTGTTACATTGAACAGCCTGTGCATCCAGCTTGTACAGGGTACCAATTTGAGCACCTCTAGCCAGCACCATTGAACCTCTAGTCATCTTGTAGCCATTTCCAGAGAACGTAACGTGTACACCAATATCATTTAGCATACTTATAGACAATATATTTTGAGCCAGACCTGGTATGTGCATAACATTATTGATTCCCTTCACTCTGCCATTGGGGAATTGTATTCTGACTCTTCCACGGCCAACTATCTCTAAAGTTGAATCACTTGCTAGATACACCTTTCCACCATCATATTCTTCATACTTCGTGAACCATTCTCTGTGAGATGTCGTGTGGAAAGATGCTCCAGAATCAATCAGCCAGACATCATCTGATGCCTGAGTAGCCAAGGCTGCAATGAAGGCGTCACCATCACTATGAGAAGAACCATTATCAGAAGATCCCTTCTTCTTCTTTTTCTCCTCTTTACAATCTTTTCAGACATGACCAGGTTGCCCACAGTTCCAGCACTTCACCTTGGAATTCTTGCCAAGAGACTTTGATCTCCCCTCTTATTTCGATTTGGACTTCTTGTCCTTCTTCTTTTCTTTCTCCTTCGACCTTCCTCTGACAGCAAGAGCCTCCTTCGCCATCTCAGAAGACTTCATTCTCATTTCTTCTGACAACAAAGAACCAACAATATCCTCCATCTTGAAACTGGATGTTGTACTCCCAATGGCCATCACCAGATGATCCCATGAGTCTGGCAAAGAACATAATAGTAGCATACAACGATCCTCTTCTTCAATCTTCACACCAACAGATGTCAATTGAGCAAGTAGCATGTTAAATGCATTCAAATGATCAGCTATAGACCCTCCTTCCTGCATTCTCAAAGAGTATAGTTTCTTCCTTAGGAATAGTTTATTCACCAAGGACTTCCCCTGATAAATAGATGCCAGTCTCTTCCACAAGGTAGATGCAGTTTTCTCTTCATGTACATTGAGAAGAACGGAGTCTGCCAAGCAGAGTCTTATCAGCCTCTTAGACTTCCTATCTACAAGGTCCCAATATTCTTGCTTCGTGCCTGTAGGTTTCACTCCAGCCACATCAATCCAAAGATCACGGTCAACAAGAAGATCCTCCATCTTGAGTTTCCACAACTCAAAGTTACTGCCATTGAATTTCTCTATTTCAATCTTACCAGATGTACTAGCCATCTTAATCTGTAATTAGAAATAACAAACTCTACAAGACTCCCACTGAACAAAATTGACACAAAAAACCCAATGTACCCACAAGGATAACACAACTGGCCAAGCTCTAATACCACTTGTAAGGAAAATTAGATGCAGAAACAATTCTCCTAACGTCAATACCTTAGGAAAGAATGCAGATGTACATTTAAATTTTACAATTACAGTCCAATTAAGATGCACTATGAAACAAATAACAAAAATAGAGTTTTGACAATCACACAAGAACATCAGATATATGTGGGAAAACCCTTACGAGAGAAAAACCCACCACACCAAGAGAAATCACTTTGTATTACAGTAATTGAGATTACATACAACAGTCAGACTTATCTTATTGGTGTCTGTTTACAGCAGCATTCGCCATTTACAATATTGCACAGGAACCTTCACAATTACAGTCCACAGAATAGAATTCTTCCACTGCTTCAATCATGCAACAATCTGTTGAACCAACCAACCACAAACAACAATCTCAGAATATATTCATGTCAAACTCTGTCTATAGAACTTCCTCACAGAACCGTCACCAATTGACTGTCTTCCAACTATTCCCATTTGGCTCCTCCTATTTGTCCATGAGACTCCACATAGGACGGTCTTACTCGGTCAACAGAATTCGCAATGTGCTGGCATCTCGGTGAGACACGAATAGTGTCTCGCCGATGCCACATAGACTTCATATCGATGTCGCTAAGAGTCTTTGTTATCGCTAAGACGTTTTATCAAGTCCCATGAGTTA
>VDFB02342887.1:0-44182 GCA_007258455.2 Sequoia sempervirens
ATGGAGTAGCCATTTTCACAAATTCACAGGTTTACAAGTTTTCTTGATAAATACCTTTTTTCCATATTAGGGTTTGATCTTTGAATTTCCTTCACACTTGAATCCTCACCAAATTTCACCAAAATTTGCTTCAGAGCTCTTTGAACTTCTTCTCTTCAAAATGCAAAGTGACAAATGAAAGATAGAAATGTCTTTTTATCATTTGCACACCTAACCTTTTTTCTGCAATAAATTATTTTTCCCTAACTCATCCAGATACCCTGTTTCCATATACTATGAAAGATAACTCTTTTGGGGACCTTCAATTTTGCATACATACTTTTTTTCCAACTGACCAACAACATTTGTAGATCTTCAATGCAATCACTGTACTCATCCACATTCTAGTGTCAATTTCTGGTAGGGGGTTTGAAAGATTCTCTTGACAGTTCTCCCTAGGCCAAAGGCCTAAAAACTAATTCCGAGAGGAATTACCAGAAGTAGGTTCTGGTGCAGGCTCATTTTCTACAACAAAGGGACTCTTCTTTACCCATTTCTTCTTCATCTGCTTCCTGATCTGATCTATAGTGACTTCCCCATTTCCTTTTACATCCTTCTGCATGTTTCTTCTTTGATTTACCAGACCTCTTCTATAGAATCTAGCAATATGACCAGTTATGTTGCAATTGTAGCACACCACATTTCCCTATCCTGACCAGTTGTTCCACTTATTTTCTCTTGATCTGCACTAGTTAGCAATATGGCCACAATTAAAGCACTGACTAGAAAATGATGGACCACTTGAATTTATTATACTTCTACATTGAGTCGCCATATGACCAAATTTATTGCAAGTAAAACAATAACCACTGAACCTCTAAGCATTAGGTTGTCTTACTAGATACCTTCCAACATTGTTCATCTAGAGTTTCCTTGTCTGAATCTCCTTTGTCTAGATTTAGAACTTTCTCCTTCCTCATATCCAAGACCTCACTTGTCACCATCAGTTCTCTAACTTTTAATCAGTTCATCAAGCTTGGCTGAGCTAACCTTAAACTTCTCCTTGAATTCATTTGTAGTAGCAAGTTCATCTCTAAGATAAACAATGTGCTTTTCAATCTCTTCCTCATTGTGTTTGGATTACTCCAACTCAAGTTCCAACTGATTGACTCCATTAGTAATTTGGCTACATTCTTCATATTTTTATTTCAAGGATTGTGTCAACTTCTCTTCGTTCTTCTTTCTATCTTCAATTTACTTAGTTGTCCTCATCATAATAGATTCCATCTCATGCTTTAGGACTGTATTCTCTCTGGCAAACTTTTCACATTCTTTTGTCTTTTCCTTCAGGGCTTGACTCAGTTGTTCATCTTCAATGCGTTTACTGTCATCCTGCTTGATCTGATCACAGAGTTCCCTTCTCTTCTCCCTGGACTTATTGATTTTATCTTTCAACGACTCAATGAATCTCTCAGCATTTAGAAGATTTTCTTTCAATTCCCATAATTCATATTTTGACTGATCAAGATCATCTAGGGCCACCATAAGTTGTTGTTGAAGACTACTTGAATCCATTAAAACATATTCCAAGATCTTCCCCAAGTTGTGAAAATCCTTCTGAGGAACTAAGCTTTGATACCAATTGTTGGAATCAAGCAACACTGAGAGGGGGGGTGAATCAGTTTTGTACAATTTTTAACTTTATTGATCTTATCTTCAAATAACTTATACTATCCAATCAAAAGAAATATGCATGAACACAAAGGAAGAAACCACAACACCATAACACAAGAATTTTTATGTGGAAACCCTGTTAGGGGAAAAACCATGGTGGATGCCCAATCCACAATATAATCTAAGTATACTAAAAAATATGTTTACAAAATGGGAATGCACTTGCATTTAGGCACACTACCAAGAGCTCGCTACTCAAAAATAGAAAGGATCACTACCTTACAAAAGTTTGGAATACTTACAAAATATTTGAACTGAGAAAGATAGCATCTACAAATGCCTAATTACAGTTTTGGTTAGGTTCAATAATTGATCTCTTAACCTTCTGACTAATTCTACTCTTTTGCTCTATTTTGCTTCAACTTGCATCACAAAATCCTTAATACACAAGTGAAACTATGCATAATCGCTTTCCTAATCTTCTAATATTCGTAACATGCATCAAATCACATTAAACATATATCAAAATGATACAATCGATCACTTATATATATCCACTACAAGGAATTTAATCTCTTCATGTTGGCTTCAACAAAATAAGAAATATTCACAAACTTTCAGCTCAAATCATCCATAATATTCAATGTGCATCCACAAGAGTCAGCCACAACATAGTGAGGACCCAAAGCAAAATGCTCAAACACAAAAAACACTTAAACAATCATTCCTCAAATATCTACAACACACTATATTCACCAAGTCGGCCTTCATACATTGATGAACAAATTTTTTTCCAATCGGGCCTTCTAACTTTCACACAAGTCGATACGAGGCACCAAGATTTACATATAACACAAATTATGCATCAAACAAACTTCCCTGAGATCCACAACAAAAAATAATAATAGAAAATCTGTGTATGAGTCAAAGAACATAGATTTACTAGATGCTTTGTTCTAACTTAACAGATAAACATTGATCTTCAATCAATGACAACACCAAAAAACATGTGTAGTGTCTCTTTCCAATAGTTATCCTATGCAACTTCATCATTGACATCATGCTCATGTTGAGCATCATCATTCTGCACATCTTCTTCCATATTAAGTTCTAGAGCACTGCTGTCATCAATCATTTCTTCTTCAATTACCAAATTTAGTCCTAACTTCTACACAATCTCCTCAACTTTGTCATTGATTTCTTTTCTGACTCTCTCCAAATCACTTTGGTCTTTTCCCATCAAGACTTTGATTCTCCACTTGGTTCTCATCTCCTTATTGTATACAATTACCAATGTGGCCCTATCATCTTTTGAAATTGAAGCACCAAATCTTTCCAAGGCTTCATCTTTTAGCCTTTCATGTTCATTTATAGCTTCTTCTCTTCTTTTCAACAAGATGTACCATAAATCATCAGGAATATCCTTTTTTATATTCTTCATATCCACTTCAAGCACCACAATGTACTTGACAATAGCCTCAAGAATGGTGGCCTTGTCTACCTCATTTGATTCCTTATACAATTCTGTGGTTTCCTTCAATATATCATTTTGTACTATGCTATTAAAAAGTCCCTCAAGTTTCATTGGAGAGTGTGGTATTTTTGGTTCTATTTGTATCTTACTTTTCATCAGAGTCTTCTTTACTTTTGTAGTCTTTTTCTTCTCTGGTGAAGCCTTCTTGGCTTCCTTCTTCTTCTCCCTGATATGAATTTTAAATGAATCTTTCTCTTTCTCCATCTCTTCTTAGTTGTCAATATTTATTATGTCAAACCTTCTCCTCTTTACACTAGCTTCACCTTGTGAAGCATCATTCTTTATTTTCTAGATCAACTATGGTCCTTCTTCCAATTCTTCTTCCTCATCAGCAAAATTTACTCCAATATCTTTCTCTCTTGTGGCTTTTTGTTTCAATCTTCTTTTAGCTGAGGAAATAGGAGATACATAAGTAATGGTTTTCTTCTTTTCTACCCATGTAGCATGCACAATAGGAGGGGATTTCTCCCTTACCAGAGGACTGGAATTGGGTTTTCCCTTCTCTCTAATATATGGTAAAGCCCTAGAGGACTTTTGAATAGATGGGGGAGTGGTAGTTGTTCTACCTAATCTCCTTGAACTCTTGGATGCTTCACCAACACCTATATCTACTCTAGCTCTCTCTCTAACATACCATACCTTTTCCTTTGAAATACCACATTCTTTGGCATAGATGTCAACCATTTTATCAGTATTTCTCCTCATTACAAGTTCCCTTTTCTTCAAGTGTACTTCCATGTATTTTTCCTCAAAAGTCCCATAGCTTGGTTTTATTGTATCTTTAGGACTACTCAATAAAAAATTTGCACAACCAACTAGCTCTACCTCTATTACCTCATACCCCAATTCATGAACCCACATAGATTTTTGGTTCCACTGCCTCCATAATGTAATGATCTATGGAAACCAGGAAAGTGATATCATTTTTTATACTTTTCCACAATGGAACTAAGAATTCTCTCTTTCATGCATTCTTCTTTGAAATAATGCAAAGAAAGCAAGAAATGCTTCATCCTGTGCATTTGTGTCTTTGAGGCTCCTCATGTAATCAACAATATGATGTGCCATGAGCCTTCCATTTATCTAGTTAACCTTTCCAATTACAAGAACCTCTTTCAAAAATTAGAACAGTAAGCACATTACCAAAGTTTTGTACTTAAACACATATTTCTTCTTCTTGTTCTCCTTTATATTTTCCATCAGTTGTTGCCTAAGCAACTCACAGAGGTCATAGTCTGCACCATTCTCTACCATATCTTGTACCATATGGATTGCGGTGGTAGAAATTGAGTTATCTTAGTTTGTGAAGTAAATATTGTATCTAATGACCATGACAACATACCTAACAGTAGGGTTTCTAATAGGATTTATAGTAAGGGCTCTCTGATCAAAATTTGCAACTATTTTCTCTATTACATATTTGTTTTTAACATATTTTAAGACTAGAACTAGTTTAGTGGAGCATAAACCATTGAGCTCTCTTATCACCTCCTTTGTGATCATGTGCGGCATATTAGTCTAGACGAACTAATCATGAATTCTAATCAAGGCCATTCTAATCCACTTGTTATCATAGAAGAAGTTTGGGAACCACTACCATATGTCTAGTTTCTTCTTGACTAGGGCTTTGTATTTCAGCTTTAGGGTGAAGTCCTCACCAGTTAATTCATTTTCCCATACATCCATTAACTTGTTGGGAGAAGGCTCATCCATATTTCCATGAAAGTATGCCTTAATATCCTTAGTTGTTAATACCCCATATAGAATGTGCGAGAAAATTCCTAGAGGGTCATCTTCTATGGATTTTGTAGGGTATCTCTTAAACTTAGGTTGGGTTTTCTCTAAAACTTCTACAACATTAGGTGTGGCCATTTCACTATGAATTCAAACTAGTTTAAAACAAAAATTTCTAAAATCTAGAGAACACAAGATTTGCTAAATACCTTTTTTCTTTGCTCATTGAATTAAGGTTTTGATGCTTTACAACTTTAATTTCTTTGAACTCTTCAAATTCTCTTTTCGCTCCTCTACTCTCCTTCGAATACCTTTGATGAAATGGATTTTTCTTAGAAAAAATTCTTTCAACCCTTCAAATTAACCTCTACAATAAATGCTTCAATTCATAAACTTGGAAACCCTAAAATTGTATGCATAGTCAGCTTTCAAAGCTCCACAATCTATTGTATTGCAATATTTTCTTCTATAGTTTTCACCAGTAGATCAAACATGTTAGTCTTCATCTCATATCTTCATGATGTAGCCTCATCACCTCTTTTCTGACAGGGGATAAAGGATAAGCATTAAAGCTCCCCCTAAGCCATAGCTCTTGGCTTAGTTTATAGAGGAAATATTTGCACTGGAGGGTGGTATAGATTCTACCTTGTCTTTTGTCTCTTCCTTCTTTCTCCAAATCTTCTCCATTTCCTTCTTTACTTCAACTGGATCAACCTTTTTGACTAGTTCATTCCTCTTTATCAAATTATCCTTCCTTGTGTTTCTACTTTTGCAAAACTTGGCAATATGTCCAGGTCTATTACAATTATGACATACTATTCTTATGAACAAAATTCCTTCCATTCATCCTAGATCTACATTGATTAGCTTTGCGTCCAAATCCATAGCATGTATAATAGTAACCATTGAAAGGTTGAATCATTCTACCATTATTATATGCATTCGTCATTTGACTTTTGCACTCACTTGCTCTTTGTCCAAATTTATTGCATGTAAAACATTGACTAGTAAAGGATGGAACATTCTGATTCATTCTGCTTCTACATTCCATTGCTCTACGTCCATATTTATTTCAATAATAACAAAAACCATTGAAATATGGGTACCTTTAAGCATTTGGTTGTCTGATCGAAGGTCTTCTATAATTTTTTCTTTGATTGTAGATCTTGCCATTGTTCTTCTTATCTTTAGTCTTCTTTGGTTCATTGATATTCTTTTCTACATTAGATGTTTGATCTACTTTTGAGCTTTCACCTTTTTCAAATCCTTATCCATCTTTGTTTTTGGATGCTTTCTGACCTACAATCAACTCATTAAGCATTGTATAACTTTTCTTGAATTTTTTTTCATGGCTTCTTTCTTTCTCTAGATCTAATCTATTCTTGTTCAAGCCTCATGCATTCATTAGATTTTCTTTTCACCATTAAATTCAAACATTCCTCAACTCTTTTCTTTTCTTCAACTTGCATTTTTAGTCCAGTGATGTTTTCATTTGCTTGTTTCAATTGTTCACCGACTTCCTTATGTGTTTCTCTAAACTTCTTGATTTTCTCTCTTAAATTTTTGATGCATTCATTTGCTTTTTTAAAATTTTCCTTTAGATCTATGTTTTCACCTTCAACTTTGTCAAGATATTCAAGATCAGCTTTGAGTTCTCCATATTTGTCAATCATGTATTCTTCTTCTATAAATCCAATAGCAAGGATCTCTTCTAGAGGAATAGGAAACCTTCTATCAACCATGTGTTCAATCTCCAACACCTTCCCAAAGTGGTTAAACTCCTTCCTAGGAACCAAGCTCTAATACCAATTATTGAACACTTAGAATACTAAGAGGGGGGGTGAATCAGTATTCTATAAAACCATTCAAACAGTAGCTATCCAATTACCAAAGCATGTTCAACTGTTATAATGGGAGAAAGCATGAAACATCCAAAACATCACATAACACATGAACACTAGGATTTTTATGTGGAAAACCCAAAATAGGAAAACTATGATGAGGGTCAGCTCACAAGAAATTATAACTGGTTATAGTATATTACAAAAATGTTCATTGTAGGTGGACTCACTATCCAAGTGGAATCACTATCCACAAAGAAAAAGATATAATAAAGAAGGTAGCTCGTAGCCTATTTTGAACTGTTACAAAAGCATCTACAATATGCAAGGATACAATTCTAATGAAGCACAATAACAATCTTCACACTAATCTAGATCAATGCTTTGCTTTGCACTAAATTTGCACACTTTACAACTCAATTCGCACTACTCTGCTCAAATTGCATCACACACAATACATGTCACATCTATATCTTTTATCTCTTATCCCAAAACACTAAAAAAAATCCAACATATGTATCGGCATCAAGTGTAACATCAATTAGTTCAACCTAATTAGATGTAACACCAAAAATATAACTTCTCAACCCCAAAACAAATTCTCCATACTTCACGCAACAATATAAAATTCAAAACTCCTTAAGAAAGGTCAACATGGACCTAAAATAGATCACACATATTAATCCTTCTCATACTCATCAAATGTGTTAGGTCAGTACAACAAAAGGACCTAAAAAAATACTTCAACTATTCATCCAATTCGAAACACGTGGACCTCAAAACATGATACCATCTAGAATTCACACCCAACTAACATCTAGCAACTTAACTTCAACACTGCAACATCAAAGACTCATCCACAGAGAAGTGTGAAATCTCCCACACAAACACACTATACAAAAAATGACTATATTATGCCAGGAATAACTTTGTTACTCTTATCTCTCAGAATAATTCACCAAACTAGAAGAAATATTGAATTTAGATTCTTCTAACAACCACAAAAATTAGGTTAGAAGTGTAAAGAAAAATTTTCCTTTGCGGAGTGGTGTGGACCCAAAGAATGATACACTGTTACATTGAACTAGTAGTTTCTGACACTTATATTTCTACACAACTGAACTTTTTGGAAACTGAACTTTTCAAACCAAATATTCTTGCAAAAATGACTTCCTCAACACCTCAAAACATTTTAGGATTAACCAAAATGATCCACAATAATGTTGGCATCAATGACAACACTGTATTACATTGTTATGTACAATCCATGCTCATGTTGCCAAGCAGCATAATCAATGACTTGATCCCATCAAACTTCCAACACAAAGTTTGCATTTAATGATTATTTGGTGAATTTTAATGGTTTGGAGAATTATTTTAAATAACATTAATGTTATAAGTTAAATTGAATATTTAATTTAATGCGATTTTAAATTATTTAAAAGTGACTTTATAAAGTGGTGTTTAGGGGACACAAGGGGACTTTCGAAAAGTAAACTTAAGTTGTTTTTAAAAGTGGGATGCCTACATGGGAGACACAAGAGGTTTTTATTAAATAAAATAAATATTGAATTCCCAAAGTTGGGTGTGGATATTGAGGAGGGCACTAAAAGTGTTTTGGAGCTCATTTTACAACTTATTCTTGAGGATTTTGGTGAGGAGATATTGTAGGTTGAACATCATTCTTCCAAATATTTGTGAGGATAAGAACCTTCACATAGGACATCCATTTCAAAAGTGAAAGATCTTTCCTAGTGGATTGTAGGTGATTCTACACAAGAACTACACATGAGATTATTATAATGAGGATTTTCAGTTTATAGGGCTCATCTTGGAGAGGTATTCATGAGAAGATTTGAGAGGGGATTATTGGCATATTAGAGCAGTGTTATTGTAGGTTTTATCCTCCATTTGTTGGTCATACACTTGCACCAGATAGTTGTACAACCTAGAGGGGGACGTGGGAGGTTGTGGTTGAAATGCCTAGGATTTGATTAGGGGTTTTATCGTTTTGGGGGCTCCCTAGTGTGGTAAAAACTCAACAAAAAAATAGAAGATGGAGCAACAGGGTTTGGAGGAGTTTGCATGCACTTTCAGAGTAACTGGTTGTTGCTCATAGATCATTTTTAAACTGTTTTAGCAAAATAGCAAAGGGTAAAAGCACAAAGATGTGTCACACTTTATAAAGGAAATGACCAACACTGATCCAACTTTTAAACTTGAATCACTAAAAAGTGGTATATATGTTTTGAATTTTGAAATGATATAAACTAGTAAAATATGTATTTTTTAGTATATTTTATGTTAGTATTTAAAAAATATATATCTATATTTTAAACTAGTTTTTAATAAATTGACACTATAATTTAGTTGTTGATAAAATACTGGAAAATGAAGTCGCATGAGACGTCAAACTTTTTATAGTAATTTTTTTTTTCTTTCAATTTTTTTGTGTGTATTTATAACTTGAGACTTTAGTGCATGTGGATATATTTTTTTTCCCAAATTTGATAAATATATATATTTAAATAAATATTAAAATGTGCACATGAATCAAAAAATATTTGTTTCCATTAGACGTCAACTTTCATATTAAATATTTATCTAAAATGGACAAAAAAAAATACCATCTTGAAATAGATTCTTTTATCTAGTGCATCATATTTTATAAAAAAATTTTAATAAGTTTTAACTATATTTTTCCTTGGCATGGTAATCAACCTAATATTTTGTGTTGATAACCTACTTTTAGTAAAAATAAAATATAAAATATAAATAATAATTAAACTATTAAAATAAATATATTAAATTATAAAAGGGTATTTTTATATTTTTTTTAAAATGTTATTTACATTAGTAGGAGTTATTGAAACTTCAAGTTTTTGAAATAATTTTACTTTTTGGTAAATTGAACTCAAAGTCGCACTCCATATATTTTTAGCCAACAATTTTAGTTGAAAAAGTTGTGCAAGTATCTAACTTAGCTAGAATTAATCTTACTAGATCATATGTTTGATCAAAACTGATTTTTAGTTAGAAATACTTAAATTCAATTGTGCTGATAAGTTGGATGAAAGTGTGACACAACTTTGTGCTTTTACCCCAAATGGGTTTATCTATAATACCTATTTGAGGATGTTTTAGTAATTTGGATAATGACAAAATATTTTTTAAATGGTTGTATAAGTTCTATGATAATTTTGAAATATATTCCAACTTGTGAATGTTTTAAACTATTTAAATTTTTAGTACATTTCATTGCAAAATATTTTTTGTTTGATATCATTATCATTATTCCTCAATACTCAAAATCCAACTACAAACATATCAAAAACACAAAAAAAGTACGGTGTATATTACATTCCTTTATATTTAGATCTCTCTTTTGGAGAGGATTTTTTCTTATATAGATTTTTCTCTTTTACCCCATTTGTGGGGAACATTTATTTATATATGAGTACCTCATCAAGCTTTGTTACCAAAGCTCATGTTTTAGTGCTTATATTTCTCCTGAAATATCACTTATAGGTGATTTTAGTGCAAAACAAGACATTACCTATCTAGTTTATATTTACCTAGTACTTAGTAGTTCTATTCACACTAGTTAAAACTTAGAGTTCTTTTTGTCTCACTTCATAGGCACATAACACATATACTCACAATTGTCCCAAGCATTCTACATGTATAACACTTTGTCATGTCCCCTTTCTAAAAATAATAAGTACGGTTTGATTATTAGCCCATTTTATTTTCACATGGGTTAATAGTAAATCATAGGGAAAATAACCTATTTAATACTCAATTTAATCTTGATATTTCATATTTTATGAGACAATTAAATATTAAATATATTATTATCAATAAGTAGGGGCATTGTAAATCTCCAAGAGCTTTTGGTATTTATTTTGAATTCAAATGGAACATCATCTTTGACAATTATCATTCACTATTTTTGGTTAATGGTTATGGAGTGGTCTTGGGATATTATTTTCAATTGATTTTCCTTCCCAAGATGAGGCATGGGATTTTGAGAGCCAGGTTTGGCTTGCAACATAAAAGTTGTAAGAATTTCCATTTGGATTATTCATCTTATGCCAATTTATCATCTAGAGCATTTTGTGTTCAAGTTTCTTTTGTGGACAAAAACCCTTAGGAGATTGCAACTAGTGGAAGGAAACACATTGCCTATTGGAATAAGAGGAAAAAAACCCTTTGGTTATTGAGGGATTTCTCTCCATTTGAGCTTCAAAGATTTGCAATATATTTTAGTTATTTAGTGTATGCATTTTGTTGTAGGTTGCAGGTGAAGGAATGTGTAGTTTGGTTGCAATTTGATTTATAATTTTTGGTTGGAGTGTGTGCTACTCTAGCACCTCTTTTTGATGTCAATATTTTTTAATATATCATTTTTAATCAATTTTAGAGGTTGGGGTTATTCATTTCCACTTTGAATATTTTTAGTGTTGCCAGTGTGCATGTGTTGCAATGTGGTTGCGAGGGTTTGTGGAGAGATAGTTTCAAATTATTTTTTTGTGGTGGTTGTTGATGTTATTGTTGTTATTTTTTTAGCTCTAAATCAGTTTTAAGAACTTAAAATACTAATCTTTGTTATGGAGAAGACCAGAGAGTTTCAATGCTTTGGTTGTCAATGTGTGTGATCTGACAAGATGTGAGTTTAATGCATTGTTTGTTCCATATTTTTAATTATTGTTGTAATGATTTCCATAATAGTCCTTTTATGTAGAAATAATATTAAAATTAATATAAATATTGTTGGAATTTTTGGTTCAATTTGTGCAAGTTTGGGTGTTGACTAACTAGTTAATTTGTGTTGTTTGAGTCTAGTTTTTGATGAAGTTTAGTATTTATATTTCAAATATGTTATTATCATTGAATTTAACCTAATTTTAAATATTGCAAACTTCTTGGATGGTTAGTTAATGGTTTATTGTTACCTTCCCTCTTCCTTTTTTTCCTACATATACAAGGAGTTCACTATAAATTTGTCATTCATTTTATGGTAAATCCTGGTTGTTCATTGTGTATATTTATTTTGTAGAATTTATTGGATTTCTCTTTCATTTTATTCTTGGTCCAAAATATTACTTACTGACCTTCCCTCACATATATATAGTCAAACAACAAACTAGATATTTTCGTGCTAACCCTACTCCCCATTAACAAATATTTTAGTGCATGTAATGCCTTACATATTATTGAATCTTTGTACATGTGTATGCAGTATAACATATTGTTGAGTTTGGATATTTGAAGCATTGTATTCAATTCCTTGTAGGGATTGTGATGAGGTCTCACAATTGTGGTCCCACAATTATTATATTTTTTTTTGAAAGATGTATTTCTAGTATCATAATATCATGGAGGCAAGGTGTTAAATTTTATGCTTTATCCTACATGTTGGTTAAGTGTCTTTAAATTGCAAGGTTAAACCATGGTTAAACAAGGAAATGTCAAAGACTAAACATGCATCTAATTGTTTTTGTTTTAATCATTGTTGGCTTATTGGACAAAAACAATTAAAGCAAGACTACCATAACAATAAATTATTCCATGAGTTAAACTTGATGGTCATATGGTTGTATTTATATATTTGTCATCAAATAAAATCAAAATTTTAAGAAGGCTATAATCACATGAAATGAGATACTTTGGGCACACTATAATTCTTTTTAAGAGATTTAATTGTATCGAGATTTACTCTATAATATTATCCTTTTAAACTAAAATATACATTAACGCGTGAAGGACAATTTTGAAACCAGAAAAAAAAAAAATTGTTCAAAAGTCATCTATCAAATTTAGACAACACCAACTCCATGCTTTTCATTTTCCTTAATTTCAATGAAAAGGCATACGACCGAATTCTCATAAATACAAACAACAAAAGATCACATCCTAAATTTAGATGACAACAATGTTGTGCCTTTCATTTCCCTCAATTATTGTGACTAAAAGTTAAACCATACGATGAAATTTTCATAAAATACAAATGATATAAGATTGCAATCCAAAATACAAACAATATAAAATTCCAACCCAAAATCAAATTAGGGGAGAGGACCCAGTAGTTGTGCACCCTAACTTGGCACTTCTAATTATCCTATGTGGAAATTTCAAATCACTCCCAATATTTTACAGCAGCTTATTTGGCAAGTCCCCTGCTTATAACTTTCGTTTCAGGGCTATATCATCAAATATGATGCCACATTAGCATGTTTTTTGTCAAAGTGTCCAAAAATGTCCAAAAAAAAGTGAGACCAATACTTGTGCATTCAAAGCATGGGTAGTTGAGTGCTGATGTGGCATCTATGATTGGTTGCTTTTTAGATCAAAAGAATACATTTTATTGTTGAGGCTTCTGGATTAGATTGTGTTTGTATTTTTGCATCAACATTTCGGATCACACTCCATGATCCATCATCAGGATATCAGAGAGCATAAGGAGTAAAATACAAAACACAAACATTGATGCAAAAATACAAACACAATCTAATCTAGGAGTCTCAAGAATAATCTTAATGGATTGTGGAAATTTATTATCTCTAATAGAATACATTTTGTTTAATAAAGGGTAGTCAAGTCACAACTATTGGCTATTATATAAATAACTACTATCACAACTATTGAAACATGCTCAACTAGTGGATCCTCTCCCCTACCAAGTGAAAACAAAACCCAATAAAACCTCGATTAAAAAGGTTAGATTCCTAATCTAAAATCATCAAACAAGCAAGCTAATATTGTGCTACATTAGCATAGACCAGGTACCTATTCATTAAACAATATACAATTTTAACTAAAAATGAGTAAATTTGAGAGAGTTCTATACAAAATGGATACTCGTTACAGATCTAAAGGAGGTCCCTACTGAGTGGCCGTAGAATATCAGATTGTAAGACGTTTTTATTTATGGAATCTTTTCAATCTCTGCAAAAGTTGAACAGAAGACTTTGAAAACACCAAACAACTTCTTGCCTTACAATCAGTAAAAAGGTCCCAAGGCCGTATACATAAAGAGTTCCCAAGGACACATAGGTAGGTATTTGAAGCTGACAAAGAGTGCGTCAGAAACATTTACTGATTCACATGGGTTATAAGCAGGAGAACGTGGTTTCCTATTTTTAAGGCGGAAAAAGCGCGTTGCCAAGAAGCGTTGCCCCACGCCCTCTAATGATTTGCACGGTGCACATGCAACTAACTCCAATACAACCGTTGGTGACCCCTTTTTTAGCGCCGGGCTTTTGTAGCCTCCTCAGGTTACTCGTCCTGCTCCACTGTACCCCCTGTCTACTTTTCACTGCTGGGCCCGCCCTCATTATGGGGCAACGGTTATTTTTATGCAAAATGTATTTATGTCGATTGTTTTGGGTGGAGATTTGAGAATTTGCTGCTTCTGGATTAAACTGTGTTATAATTCTTATTGATATCGACTGTGGAAATCTAATGTCTTAGATGGAGATTTGTTATCGTATGTCTGAAAGATATTCTGCAATGATAGTGCTGGACCCACCCTCATTATGGGGCAACAATTATTTTTCATACAAAATGTACTTATGTCTATTGTTTTGCGTTGGACTGATGGAGATTTGAGAATTTGCTGCTTCTGGATTAACCTGTGTGTGAATTCTCATTGATATCGACTGTGGAAATCTAATGTCTTAGATGGAGATTTGTTATCGCATGTCTGAAAGATATTCTACAATGATAGTGAGAATTTATTTCTGGATTAAACTGTGTTATAATTCTCATTGATATCGACTGTGGAAATCTAATGTCTTAGATGGAGATTTGTTATCGTATGTCTGAAAGATATTCTACAATGATAGTGAGAATTTGCTTCTGGATTAAACTGTGTGTTCATTCTCATTGATATCCACTGTGGAAATCTCATGTCTTAGATGGAGATTTGTTATCGTATGTTGGAAGGTATTCTACAATGATAGTAAGAGGTGGATTGTACTGTCCAGAGTGTGTTAACAAAAACTTTTATTTTTTATTTTAAATTTGATAGTGATTTGTACGTCAAAATAGATTTAATATTACAATGATGTGAGAGTGTTAACAAACACTTGTGCTTTTAAAAAAAAAAATGATAGCGATTTACTGGGTGAAAAAAAGTAATATTTAATATTAAATATAATATTTTTTTAAATAGCTAGTATTATTTTAGATAGATGTATCTAAGATTCTGGTTTAGAGTCATCTAGATAAATATTTAAATTATTTTTGAAGTGTTATTTAGAGAAATATTTAGCATATTTTTGAAGTGTATGTTTTTCAACAAAACTACATTGAGTGAGCTATTTTATGGGTTGAAACTACGTCAGTTTTTTGTATCAACGTTTCAGATCATACTCCATGATCTATCATCAGGATTAAAAACTGACACGTTGATACAAAAAAACTGACACAGTTTTAATCCAGAAAATAACTCACTTGATTATCATGGACTATGGAAACTTTATGCTTTTAAAAGTACATTGTTTTACATATGGTTATACAAATAAGCAATGATTTGAGATTTATAATAGGACTAAAGGTATTCTTTAAATGAAATGGGCCAAGACTATTCTTTATACAAATGTATTTGTGTCTATCAAATATGTATGCATGGATGCCTATCTCACATTTATTTGAAGCTAAATATTATAAATATCACAAATCATAGTCAATAATTCAACATCAAAATGAGATAGAAAATATATGAATTGAATTACCAAATTTAATCTTAAAAAAAAATAGAGAAATAAAAAAAGGGCCCAAATTAATGGGTCTTTGGTCTACTAGTAAAGTTGAATGGTTCTAAATAAGTCCACCAAAATATCAAGTCTTATTAAGTGCAAGGACCCCAATACCATAAGGGATGAGGCCAAAATCGTATTCCAAGTGACTTTGTCAAAATAGATACCCCTAAATCATTGATTTATAGTTAAAGAGGGTTCAAAATGAAGCTTGTGCTCTCATATAAAATAACTAAAATGATTATGTGAGTTTGATATAAAACCCTAAAAAAAAACCCAAAATAAATAAAAATAAAAATAATTTAACAATGAAATTGTAAAAAATGATATAAATATGTTAAAAATATAATTATTATATTATAGATGTTATGATTGAAATTATACTATTACAACTATTATAATATTTATCTATGATATATTGTATTTTACTAAAATAAAATAAAAATTCATTTAAAATATTAAGAATTTAAATGTTATTAAGTTGTAATTTTTTAATAATATTAAGATGTAATTTTTAATAATGTTATATTAAAAATACAAACCTAACTTTGTATTTAATTGATATTTTAGTCTAAACAAAATAACTTTTTAAATTTAACAAAATTGAAATTTTAAACTATATATCATCAAAACATGTTTTAAAGGAAATAATGTTCAGTTAATAATAGAAACCCTAACATGTATCTATATAAAAAAAGTTTGTATGTTATGGAAGTATCAAGATCCACACTATAGTATGGAGAAAAGCAAAGGTGGTCTTGAAATTTTTGTGTAGGGCATTTGGTTTATTTATGTTATATGGGAGTTGCGATGAGGAAGATAATGTTCTAGATTTGGTACTTTTTTAATGAATAATTTTTTCAATTATATTTATGTATATGCATAAATAATTATTTTCATATTCATAGATGAATTTAACTCTTTCACATTTGTACAAATATGCATCAATAAATAATAGTCTTCAAATATCTGTTTTAATTAAACACCCTCTCAATGTAGCCTACAATAGGTGAAAAACTCACCTTCCTTAGATGGACTTCCTTTCAAGCACACATAAGACAAATTCACACCCATTATTCCCCCCTTATAATCATGTGCAAAGATAAACAAAAATGCAAGAGTTCTCAATAGCTCACTCTTTTCTCAATATGATTTTGTTAAAAATATAAGAATGAGCAAGCTTTGTCAATAAATTGCCACTTCAACAAAACATAAAAAAGATAACCCCATACCTTCCCACATGGGTTTAGTATAGTGGAGTGGAGTGTGCAACATGCCTCCACTTGTAAGGACCATTGGGAAGAGGAGAGGTTTGACTTAGGCAACACCCCACTCAAAGCTTTGTCATATCTTATTAAGGCATGTTCTTCCCAAGATAATTGATGAGATTTGTCTCATTATTGCCAGTGATGTGGAGGCAATAATAATCCTTAAGAATTTGCAATAGTAGTTGCCTCTCTGTTTTTGTCTTCATTTTTTGTCTTTTGTTTGTTGATTGTCTGCTGCTGGTTTTGCTAATGGTTGTTGTTTTGCTTGGGGGCTGCTTGGTTTCAATGCTTGTATTTAAAAAGAAGCCTACTCCTTTTGTACAAGGTTTTAGGACCCCTTCAAAACATGTTTTCCTAATAAAAAACACTCTAAGTAAGTTCCCCAAGATATGTGTATCTCATAGATACTTTCCTAGGTGACAAAAAATATATAAAAAACACAAAAGTATCACTTTCACATCTCTTAAACTTATTCCTTCGTGCCCATCAAATTTTGCACTAAAACAAAATATTTAGCAGCTTAAAATATCAAAAAAATGTAATCCACTTAATTTAAATCACAAAAATAAAGTAAAACCACAAAGGGGTATCAATTTTATCCTAAGGGATTATGATCATCGCATGGGCTAAAACAAGTATAACCGAAGAACACAATCACATTCCCATGAATTTGTGAGGTGAAGTGGGAACTTAGGTAACTAAAGTTCTTGATTGATATCTCATTCTCCCATTGGTCAACTTATGAATACACTATCACTCTCAATGCACAAAAAAATACATTAAGAATATATAATTGAAGCAACATGATTAAAATTTCACTATTCACTTGTATAAATTAATAGCAATCAACAACATAGTAATTACATTTGTAGAATTTAGGCCAATCTCTTTGTGTAATACATTATATAAGATATTTACGAAAGCTATCTATTTGAGATTGCAACCTCTCATGTACCTAAAATCATCTCTCAGGAACAAGGTGGTTTTGTCCCAGGGAGGGAAACTCATGAAGGTGCAATAGTAGCGCATGAAGTACTACATTCAATTGTGTCAGCAAAAATGCCTACTTTTATTGTTAAATTAGACATGATGAAGGCATATGATAAGATAAATTGGCAGTTTCTTGATAAGGTCTTATTAAAATTTGGTTTTAGCTCTCAATGGCGAAGGTGGGTGTTGTCATGTCTTTCTAGGGCTAAATTTTTAGTAATTATAAATTGAAATCCAGTTGGTTTTTTTAGTTCTACACAAGGTGTTAGGCAAGGGGATCCCCTTTCTCCTTTTCTATTTATAATTATGACTAAAGCTTTGAGTAGATTTATTATTTTAAGGCATAATTAGAATCTTTGGCAAGGTGTGCAAATTCCAAATACATCAATTTCAGTAACACACTCTGTTTTTGTTGATGATACTATGTTATTTAATAAGTCATCAGTATCAGAAGCTAGGCAAGTAAAAGAAGTCTTAGACAAATATTCTTCAACATCTGGGCAGAGGATAAATGCAGATAAGTCTAAAGTTTATATTCTAAATACTTCTGAGGTTTTGAAGAAGAAAATAGTCAACATACTAGGTTTTCAAGTGGCTGAGTTGCCATGTTCCTATTTGGGTATCCCTTTCTTCAAAGGGTCAAACAAAGCTTTTTATTGGGACAAGGTCATTGATAGATTGAAGTCCAGAATGCTTATTTGGAAAGCTAGGTGATTGTCACTGGTAGGAAGAGTTGTTTTAATTAAATCAGTCTTATCTTCAATCCCTAATTACTTCTTAGCAGTCCTAAAAGCTCCTGCTTTTGTTATCTCTGAAATTGAGAAGATAATAATATCCTTTCTTTGGAAAGGTAATATAGATGATAAAAAAAGATACCACTCATTTCCTTAGAAGGATTGGCAAAAGGGAAAAAACAAGGTGGGGTAGATATTTATAATCTTAACTGGAGAAACAAAGCATTTGGGGCTAAGTTGGCATGGATAATGTATACTAATCCAGATGCTAAATGGTCCAAAATTTTGTAGGCCAAATATCTAGATAATGAAAATCCATCGAGAATATTTACAGTGGCAAACCCTTCTAAGGGTTCGACTATTTGGAACTTTATTATAAGTAGCAGGAGTCTCATTACAAGGCACCTTTCATGGAAGTAAATGATGGGAGAAGTGTCAAATTCTGGGAAGACTCTTGGAATGGGAAACCTCCATTGAAGGCTAATTAGGATTTGCAAGAGATAAGTGGTATTTTATGTGGTGAGTGGGGTGAAAGTCTTGTTGATTATATCCATTCCTCAAATTCATTATTGGGTAGGGTAACTTGGAAATTTCCCTCATCTTCCCTTTTGACAAATCAACAATCTGAACTTCTAAGTAAGAGTTTGAATGATAGAATAGTCTACTTACCTTCAAAACTAGACAAAATTGTTTAGTCAACCTCAAAAGTAGGATCATATTTGGTTAAAGAAGGTTATGCAGTTTTAGCACAATCCAAATATTCTTTTGAACCTCAACATGCATTTTCCTTTTGTTGGAGCAATAAAGTCCTCCCAAAAGCAGGAAATTTTGCATGGCTTGCACTACAGAAAATAATACTAACTAGTGATCGACTAGTCAAACTGCAGATTGTTGATCCATTAAGTTCCCTTTATGTGAAATGGAATATGAAACTGTTGATCATCTTTTTATTCGATGTATTACAGCTATCTAGTGTTGGGACTTCATTAGAAGTAAAATTCATCTTTCCATCCCATTACCAAACACCATCTGGGATTTTTTCCAAGCTTGGCCTATTCTATATCAGTCCTCCTTTTTTGCATGCATTTGGTTCATCATTCTGGCTTTGGTAATTTGGAATATTTGGTGGGAACGAAACATGAGAATCTTTTAGAAAACTAAATCCTATATGGATCTAGTTCTCTTGAAAATTGAAAAGGCAATTTCAGAAGGGGTCAATTCGTGTTTTCAAAGAGAGAAACTCATTAATTCATCCTTTACGAGCTGGGATGGTTCTATTATGAAGGAATGGAATCATATTAGGTTACCTTTTGATGGTAGTCTCCTTAATAATTTCAACAAGAAAGTTGATAAGTCATCAATTAAATGGATTCCTCCTCAAAAATATTTTGTAAAACTAAATTTCAATGGAGCATCCAAGGGTAATCCAGGCTTATCTGGGATAGGAATCTACTTTAGAAATAATTCAGGGGTAGTACTGGCAGTTTTTTCTTTTCACTTGCAGTTTGGTTCAAATAATTATGCAGAGGCACAAGCTCTTTTGTTAGGATTGGAATTAACGATTCAATTGGGCTTCTCAAGACTCCATATAGAGGCAGATTCATTAATAATTATTAATGTAGTTAGGGCAAGGAAAGTTTAAAGCTAGAGTTTAAATTACGTGCTAAATAAAGTTTGGTCACTTGTAGATAAGCTGGAATCCTTAATTATTATTCATACTTATAGAGAAGGGAATAAGGTAGCAGATTTTCTAGCTGAGCTGGGAAGTGATAAAACTAAGATAAGAATACTTCAAGATTTAAATGATTTAAATGCATACCCTAAGTTGGTAGAGCTAATTGAGCAAGATACAAAGGCCATGTAATCAAATTTTTATTGCGGATTTGCTGATGTAAGGTTTCATCGTCATATGTTGATAGCGTATGATTTCATCGTCATATGGTAATATCTTATTCTATTGTCCTGTCTTTTAATCATGTGCTTCTAACGTCTCATTTTGAAGCCTACAGGATACAAAGAATAGAGGCATCAAAGTACATTTCCTCTGGGAATCAAGTACAGAGCATATTTGGTATAAATTTTTTTTGTAGTTTCAAGTACACAACATATTTGGTTTAATTTTTTTGCAGATTTCGAGCCTTATCAGATAAGGCAATCACATGTGTTAAATGGGATTTCATGGCATTAACATACTATTTACACATTTGAAAGGTGGAGCAAATCCTTTAAAAAATTCTTAGTGCAATTTTAACACATGTGTCAAAAGGGATATGCTGGCATTTAAGTATTGATTTTACACATTTGTAGTGGGTAATTTGTATAGAGTATATCTTTTATGAAATATTCTGTAGTTCTTATAAGGATAACAGGTTTGGGTATAACCTCCAAAAGTGAAAGGAAAGTAATTTGATATCTTAGATCACCAGTTAAATCCTTTTGGGCTGCTATTTTATGCTTATATAATAACCTTTAATTTGTGCGGAAGGCACAATTGGTACAAAGCTGGCATTTTACAAATACGTTCTCACGTATTCTGGCATAGGATTTAGTGCTTGAGTTGTACCCAAGTGTGTCATCCTTGTAAGACTACATTACCACACATGGTCATAAGAAACATGCTAAGTGTGGCTTTAAAAGCTTATCGCTTAGCTTTGTTATCACTATTTTATTGCTTGGTGAGTTTAATATTTGGTCGACTTAGTTTGGTATCTCTTTTCAAAGTTTTAGTGTTGGCAATTACTGTTGGCTTGGTTTGGTCTATCTGTTCAGAGTATCATTGTTGGTAACTATTTCTTTGGTAAGTCAACATCTTTGTCGAATTACTTTGTTTTCCTTATTCAATAGTACAATGGATTTGCATCTTTCATTGTGTTCTTGTATCAATGGAATTCAAAGAGTTTCGAGCATGAAACTTTAGAGTGCCAATGTTAATAAAGCCGTGGGAAGAACCATTTTTAGAATGCATCGAGAAAGTTGAACTGTAGAGTGTTTTTAAAGTTAAATGTAGTTCTATTTTGAATTTCATAAAAGTTATCATTGGTGATGGAGTATTGCTTACAAATTTATAGAGGCTAATTTTTCCAAAAAATCTTCTGTCCATTTTCCTATCAAACATTTTGGACTTGGTTCAGAATTATAATGTTTTGAAATGCATAGCTAATAAGTTTGGTATTAGCTCTTACTTGGAAAATGATGCTTTACTTCATAGTGTTCAGCAGTATGATTTCACCCAGGGTGATGGATTAGTGGGAGGTTTATTCCCAAGGCACTTCATCTTTCATAAAAAGAGATATGCAAAAGTGTTTCAAGGTATACTTTATCAACAAAACATGATACCTTTGTTCAGCTATATCAAGCTCTTAATAAATATAGAACTGCATTTTCCATGGAGGAAATAGATGAATTTAAGAGAAAGTATCATGCGATTTCTTTCTTGATAAATCATACATGTATTCATGATCTACAACTTTCCAAGGGTCCTCAGGCTGCAAAGAGAAAGTTTTGTTATCGTTATGTTCCTGGCATTAAAAAATATGTGCCATCGTATAGTCTTGGTTACAAACAAAAGCAACTGTTGGTAGAAGAAAGTTCGGTAAATGGTCCACCATGGGTAAGAAACAGGTCATCCTCATTTTGATTGGTTGGCTACCAGATTTCTTTTTGTTAAGCTAATTATCAAAATTGTTATCTTCTGACATAAGCTTTTATTTGTCTATATTGTATAGGGTTTATGGGTTTCTAAATGTAATCATTTCAATAATAATGGTTTGTAATTGGGATAAAATGTATGGGTCTATAATGTAAAGGGTGTTGTCTGGGCGAATGTACTTTGTTGTAAGAGATATGTAATTGGGATAAAATGTAATGGGTGTTGTCTAGGTGAATGTTCCATAATGTAAAAGATATGGGAATTTTTTCTATTTGGTTGATTTTGTAAAGTGTTAGTCCTATAAAATCATCAATCTATTACTCCAATAACAGGGGTTTTCTTCATGGTTCTTTCCCACCAGTATGCCTGCCTGAACCAAGGTTTTGTAAAAAAATATTACTATTAATATATATATATATAGTGGCTTGCCACTTTTGCCAAAAATAAAATAAAAATATATCTCATCATAATAGTTGGTACCAAAGTCACATGTCAACATGATTAGTTCACTAATATTTAATCATATGCAACATAAGATTAAACTATATCAATCCTTCATTTATCACTATTCAGATAAAAATCATAATTTTAATATCTAAATCAAAACATATTGAACCTAGGAAATAGGTGTTCCACCTTTTGGGAGATGGAACTAAGGGGTTTAGGACCTATTTCACTCTTAGTTCATTAGGAAACCAAGACCCCTCAACCAAGTGACTCAATTGAGGGAAGGATACACAAGGGGGTGTGATTTCCTTAGGTGTAATTAAAAAGGGGGTTCACCATTAAAATGAAGCTTTAAAGGAGAAATGAAAACTCGAATACACTAAACTCTAGAAACTTAAAACATGAATTCAAATTGTTAAGTAGAGAGAAACAAAAAGGTACCCGAAGGATAGGAGATGTCTAAACAAGATCTGAAAAGCCTAAAATTTGATGTTTCTGAAGTGCACTGGGACTCATACACTAGACTAGGCGATTTAGTCTAGCTACTAGAATCTAGGAAGAATTTGGAATCTTTTGTTGGAAAATCTAGAAAACTAGTGAAAAGAGGTATATTGGGACCCATATGCCCAGAGGGGTGATTTAGTCCCAGTATTAGGGTTTGACTAAAACTTCTATAGACTCTAGTGATCTTCTGTAGCTTTCATCTTATCTGATCTCCAAGTTTGAAAAGTCTGAATTATGATATGTAGGTGATTTTCCATGAAGATGACAACTTGTTGATAACTTTGACAACTTTCTTCAATCTTGTAACTTTTTCTTCAAAGGATCTTCAAGCTGCAATTCACCTAGATTCGCAATCACACATGAAGAGGGAAAAATGTTGTGTTAGGGAATGGGGGTTTTCCTTGGTCAAACCCCATTTTGGTAATCAAACCTTGAAATGAAATGAAATAGAATGAAGGAATGATGAATGAACAATATATAATGTTGCAACTCACCAAACCCTTGAAGTAAAGGTTGCAAACTAGTGTGAAATGGCTCCAAAGGATGTGGATTTTGACTCTTGATCTTGATATGAGATAATGTATTTGAATGCTTGCTTCAATCATGAAAACCTACATCAAAAATGTTAGCTCAACAACACACATGATGCATGATGAGTTTGACATGATGATTGAATCTCGAATACTGCTCCAAATGCTTGATAATTTTCTCTTGAATACTCTTATATTGCTCACTTGAATTTTCTAGGAGAAATTATGTGAGATAACCTTGTATTTATAATTGTTCATGCCAAATTTCCCAAAATTTCAACACTACAAGCCAACATCAGATCTAGGATAATGAAATCCCACCAAGAATTTGATTTGAAATATGTCCTAGTTAAAGCAAGACTCATATGCTATTTGGGGCGTATGAGTCCCAGTGTCTTAAAAACATGACACAAACTCCAATAAATGTTAAGTTCAATGCAATGTTTAAAATCAGCCCCCGAGACCTAGGTGGGACCCATACACCCAAGGTGGCGTATGAGTCCCAAATCACTAGATCTAGAACACACAACCTTAAACATTGAATAATGATTTTCCAATTGTTAAATGTCAGGATTATCCTTAGAAATATGCATTAAATTAAGGCTTGTAGATGCAAAATAGGGCCAATTAAGCCATAAAGAAGCCTAATTTTAGTAGGGAGGGTCCAAAAAAGTGTGAAAATATAAAAGGATACATTTTCCTACACTACACATATCAACATTTCCTCTATCCTTCAAATTTGTGTATTCACAACATTTATCATTACATGTTTCATTCTCAAACCAATCTAACATTTAAATAATAATGTAAAGGTTAGGGTTTAGTAATGAAACCACATCATATGATTCAATTTTACTTAGCTACATGTGAGTAATTTATAGCTATCAAGATATTATGCACTCTTCCTATGACCAATTTCACAAGTACCAAGAATCCTACTTAAATAAATATTAATAATGTCACTACTAGGTTAAACTAAGTTCAACACAATATTGCATATCCAACAAAGATAAATAATAATTATGCTATTTCTAAAAATATGAGTAATTTAAAGTGTCACATGGAAATCATATGTCATTAAACTAAATTTTGTCAAATTCTCCCAAATTCAATTATGTCATGTATATAATCAAATGAAATATCTTTCCTAGGGAAAGTAACCACATAGGCATAATACATATGATAGAAATAGCATGAATTTATACCTTATGCATCAAATTATAATTGATTCTTGTTGATTATGGTTAAGTCCCTCTATCTATCAATTATATAGAAATAAATTAAAAATTCATGCTATGATATTTAATCATTTACTATAATATTTGACTTAGGTGGTCAAAGTGGCATCCATAATCTATCTTCCAAGAATAAAACCTTTCTAAAAAATAGATATGAGATTATCAAGCAAAGGTTGAATTATAGAAACCAAAATTTTGGAGACCTTATAAGTAGTGTTACAATGGTCAATAGGTCTAAAATCCCCTATAGAGATCTGATCAACAATACTGGGGACTAAATAAATGAAGGTGTCATTAATTTGTTTAAAAAAAAATCATGCCCAAGTCTCTAGCAACATTTGTAACATCTTTCTTGACAATTTACCAAAAATCTTGGAGAAAATTAGGGTGAACCCATCAGACCCTAGAAATTTGTAGGCTCCCAAAGAGAAAACCACTAATTTGACTTCCTCATCAGAGACCATTCTAGTGAGTGAAAGACTATCTTCATTTGAGATTAAGGAAGGGATGCAATCTAATAGCTTTTCCACAAGAGTAGAAGGATTGTCAAAAGTTTGGATTGGAAGTAAAGATTAAAATTACCTAACTGCAAGTTGGCTCACTTGATTGTTAGAGTTAAGTTTAGAGCCTCCCTTGTCAATAAGCTTGAAAATAATATTCCTCTTTCTATGAGGTAGGTTGGATTTATGAAAGAAAGAAGTGCTCCTATCTCCATCTTTTTAGGCATTGGATTCTATATTTTTGTTTCTAGAATGTCTCCTCCTTCCTCATTAAAATGTTCCAATATTTAATCAAATTGTTCTCCAAGAGAGAGGTCTTGAGTGAGGTGTCCCCTTCAATCATATTTTTCTAGATCTCCTCCAGATTGTTAGTAAGGATTTTTTTTTTCTCAAAGATATTACCAAAAAGAGAATTTGATGCTTAGTTTTTAAGCCAATTTGAACATAGTAGACCCATGAATAGGGATGTTCCACCAAGAAGCAATACAAATATTATATTTAAGGTGAGTAGACCACATAATCCCATACCTAAATGGGTAAGGGCCCTTGTACACTCTATCTTACCAATTAATAAGAAGGGGGTTATTGTTAGAACAAGCCCTAGAGAGAGCAAAAAGTTTAATGTTGTTAGTAATACCCAATTGAAAGAAATACAATTTTTTTTAAACTTGTAGTGTAGGAAATTGTATACCCTTTACAATTTTACACTTTGTTTGTATTCCTTAATTAATTGGACTTAATTAAGCTCTTAATTTTCCAAATTATGCATTCCAAAGCCTTATTATTCTCATTTTCTGAAAGGGAAACCAACATTTAATTAATGCAATTAATATTTTAATCACATTGGAGAATGAGTGTCTTGGATTTTTAGGCTAGGACCCATTCGCCCAAGGGAAAATGGGCCCCCTTCAAGTCTTAAGACCTATTTTTAAATATGTTTTTGGTGATCTTTTAATGATTCAAATTTTATATGCAATCATCGAATTTTGGAATATAATTTTTGGGAAATTAGATAAACACCTATAAATACATAGTATTTCTATCAATTCAAATCTAACATTTAAAGAAAACACTTTTTGGAGACTTCCTATGAGAAAATATTATTGTCAAGAGCATTTAAGAGTAGATTTATCAATTGTTGTACCCAAAACCAAATTTTTTTTGCTTCATCAAGGCATTTTGCATAAAATAGTCTAAATCTTGCTAAATGAGGTAAAACACAATTTTGGGCAATATCAAACATGGAGTTTTTGTCAATATTTTGTCAGTCAAAGTCAGTTTTATTGATCAGAACCTGAAGCAGAGAATCAGAATGGAGCTTTTCATGATGGAGGAGCGTTTCACGACAGCATTTCATGTTGCACACGGCCATTTCAGTGAGCGAGACAGAGTTTTCAGTGGTTAAATTATGAAGATTTCTCAGAGAAAAGCAGAAAAGCACAACTATAGCCCAGGGGCGCCCAACTTTTTGAAGGTCAAGATTTTGAGGAAAGTGCTCAAGCATACAATCAATTTCTTCAGAATTGGTCTGGCTATTCGATGAGCTATCCAGCGAAGCTTTTTGAGATCCACAGCTTCGACAATCAGCGACAAAAGTTGAAATTCCCAAAGTTCCAGATATGAGAATTTTGTCTTTTTCAGGCAAAAGCACAACTCTAGCCTGAGGGCGCCCATCTTAAAGAGGGGGTAGATCTTGGAATTTTTGATAACGGATATAGTTAATCTATTCACGACTAGTCTGCTCGTCCAACGAGATATCAAACGTGGTCATCCGAGTTTCAGAACTCTGGCAGCCGTCGTCTGAAGATCAGCTTATAATGGAGTTTTCATGTTTCTAAGCTTCTCCATTGGTTCCCAGTGCAACTACAGCTCAGGGGCGCTGGTTTAAAGGACCCTTCAGATGGTGAAATTTGCAGACGAGGTCTTCCTGACATTAGTACTACTCTAGCCTAGTTCCGCAATGCATCATCCAGCTTGTTGATCCGACATTTCAAGTGATCATGGCAGAGGTTCTCCTAAGCACGTAATTTCACGGGTGGACCAACATAAAAATTTGCATTGTATTTCTACAGTCCAGAGGCGCCTAGCCTTTAGGCCTGTCAGATGAGGTCATTTGCATTTGAAGTCTTCACAGATTTTGAGCGTAATCATTTTATCTATTCAACGAGCCTAGCCGTCAGCCTTCGGGATTTGGAAAATGCTTGTACGTGCGAGGTCTTTGGTGAAATGCTGAAGAGTGAAGACATCCAAAAAATGGCCAAGTCTGGAGCGGTAATTTTAAATAAAATACGCACTGGAGTTTTTGAGGTCTTAGAAGCAGTTTTCTTGCTTCGTCACCTCCAGAGACTTCTCTTGTGGGCCCTTTTGGCTATCCGTTAAAACAGATAGTGCCTGAATCGGGTCATCCCAGCTCCAGATATCAAAGGTCAAAGTAGGGTACTTGGATGAAAGTTCAACTTTCGTCAAAATGACATCAGTGCAACTAAGAGCCAGGGGTGCTTTTACTTTTGAGGCCCTTAATGAAATTTTCAGAGGTCATGCATACAGTCGTTGGATGCAGAATGTCTCCAGGCATGCAGTGAGCTTCGTTTCTTGTCAGCAGGGTTCACCGTTCGCCGTCAGCAGCCGTTTGAAGTGTTAGATGGCAGTTTAGGAAAATGGTTAATTCTGGAACCCGTAAATGAATTTAATTAGGGGCGCCTAATTTTTTAGGGGGTTAAACGATGGATTTTGCAGTTGTGTCTCCCAGCAGAAATTTCTTCCTTGCTCAGTAGGCTATCCGATGAATATCTTAGTTCAGTCTCAGCATCTCTCGGTCACCCAGAAATCAGTGTCGAAGATGGCCAGTCGTGACTTTGCTGTCAGCTATAAAATAGGAAGTTAGTAAAAAGTGTGATAACTTGAGCAAATGGACGCCTATGAGCTCAAGAGTTGACTTTTCAGAATCGGTGAAGTCTAACGGTGAATCTCAAAGCTTCATTCTAAATTATCAACTAAAGTTCAAAATAAATATTTATTTATTTTTGCAATTTTAGCATTAAATGGCAATTTTCTATTTTTGGCACCTTTTGCTAATTGCATGATAGTAAATATTTTATTATTTATTTATTTTTGAACTTCTAGTCAGTGGCAGTTCAACTGAAAGGCAACCAATCAGAGGTCTCCTGTTTTTGTCAGGGTTTTGAATTCTTACAGTTGCTAAGTTGATGCAAATTTCTTCTCATTTAAAGCATGGCACCTTCATTTATTATTCACTAAGCTTTCAAAAGAAATTTGCATTTCTCAAGAGAAGATTTGATCTTAAGAGAAATTTGCAATTTTCAAAGCAAATTCATATCTTCAAAGGAAATCAAATTTTATCAATTTTCAAAGCAAATTTCAAGAGAAGTTCGTATTTCTTCAAGAAGTAAAGGTGCGCATCTTTAAGGAAAATCCATAAGTTTCAAAAAAAATTCGCAAATTCCTCAAGAATCAAAGGCGAAAGAATCAAAGGCATTTTTCCTTTAAGCAAATTCGCAATTCTTCAGAGAGCAAGGGCGAATTCTCAAACTTCATAGGAATTCGTGTTTTCTCAAGGGAAAGACAAATTCGTGGTTTTCTTCACAAAGGCGTAAAATTCAAAGGAAATTCGTGGTTTTCAAGTAAAGGCGAATTCTTCCAGATCCAAAGGCGAATTCCTCATCAATTTCTCAAGGCAATTTTATTTAACATATCTTTTTGCAGATCAAAGTTCACAATTGTCAGCAATTTGAAGAAATCTAAGGCGATTTTCATCAAAGAAGAACATACTAAAAACGTCTTTTTCATCCTTCAATCTTAGATTTCTCTCAGATTACAATTTGCATGTTCCTGAAATTGGCGAATTTGACAAGTCTCAGTATCTGGATCATTCTTATATAATTTCCTCGAGTTAGAATCGTGCGCTTGATTTTCCAGGAATTTTTAACTTCAGAATATTCGTTCTCGAGTTACTAATTTTCTCAACTGAAAAGTATTTGTATGATTGAGTAGAAGTTGAATTTTTGCAAATCTAACATTCTGGGTTGTCTTAAAATCCTTTTCTGGACAAAACCCATATCTTATATTTTTTGCTGAAAATAATTCTTTGAAAGACTATTTTTAACTCTCGTAGGCTATTTTTAGCATCCAGAAATCTTGTCAGAACATAGTCAAGTTCACAGTCAACAGGCAAATTTTTTAGAATGCAGTTCACTCAGCTTGAATACAGGACCAAAACAGTCCTTACTCATGACTTTCTCAGGTTGGTTGAGATAGATCTTCATAAGGTGTTGCCAGAAGCAGTTCTTGATCCTGTCAAGATCAGAGCTTCAATCATTCAAAATATTGAGCAGTCTGGCTTATTAGAGGCCGCTTCCATACCTATCTCCGTTCACTGTGTTGAATTTGTGATGGCTTGTATTAAGCATTACAATTCTACTACTCGTGAGATAGTGTCAGTTGACGGACGAGTCATTTGCAGTCTCAAGCCTCTAGACATCGAAAGGAGTTTTGGCATTCCTCAACACCTTAACAGCCTAGTTATTTCTATGGAGTAGTGTGAGTAGGAATTTGATGCTGATGTGGACAAGTGTCAGAAGAAGATGGCAGAAAGATGGTTAAAACAAGCAAAGAACAGATTGCCAAACAATGTGGGTCGTGGTGAATACAAGGATGAGTATGCGATTCTAATCACACTCCTGAATCATGTCTCAGGTCAAGCACATGCGAATGTTTTCCAGCCTTGGATGTATTACATTATTGGTCGCATCATTTCTAGGCAGAAGCATTATGATTGGGCATCCTTCATCAGTGATATTCTCCACAGGAAAATCACCGGTTTCCTAGTTGCCCATGAGTTTCACATGTGTTCATATCTCATGTACTTGATCGCTTTTCAAGGTCAGTTCCGAGGACTAAACACCGTGGGCATTCTCAGTGTTTAGAAAGTTTACCAGTATTATGATCAGCTTGAGTTCACTAGAGCTGAACGTCATTTCAAGCATGTTCACGAGGCTTTTCTGACCTATACAGTGAGAAACTTGGACTGGGAGTTGCACGTTCGTATCTCGGTAGTTGCTAGGGCAGCGATGGATGGATGGGTAGATTGGTTTATTTAGTTCCCAACATATACCTACATCCGAGTATACGGGTTTATAGGAAATCCAGCTATGCTTCCACATTATCCTTGGGATAAGACAATCTTTTAGGAGTTCCTAAGACAGATGCATGATGTTCATCGTCTTCTACGCTGCAAGCACAAACCATCTCTCAATTTTCCTTTCCAGTTTGGAATGTATTGGTGCAAGTCGGCAATTGATGCTAAAATTGCAAGACAAGAGCCTGAGAAATATCATCTTAAGTATCTTGTTGAAGCACGTGCCTATGACCTTTCAGGTCATTACACAGCTCGCCTTGCTGGAGGTACATATCACGAGCTTTCTATGGAGGATTACTGGGCAAATTGCGCAAATGACTTCGAGGTTCGTAGACGTAGTTACGACCGCTTCTCTCTCTCACAAATTTCTATTTTCTTGTCAGAAGATGTGGGAGGTTTATCAGATGATGAGGGAGAAGTTCTTCCTCATTTTTTCAGAGAACAGGGTGATACACAACCATTACCGACAGTTGATTGGTACGCCAAGGAATACGCAACGGTCAAAGAGAGGTCAAGTAGAGTTATCCAGAACAGTATACTTTACCTCGACAACAAGAAGACAAGGAGGGTAAGTGTTCCCAGAGCAGAGCCGCCAGTAGTGGTGAATCCTTCGTTACCTTCCTCATCAAAACCTAAACAAAAGAAGAGGAGTAATCTTTCCAAGAAAGGTCAAGTGCCAAACAATTCAAAGGGTAAGGCGCTTGCCACTGTTACACACACGGAGCTTGATAGACACCCAGTCACAGAATCAGTTCATAGGCCAATTCAGAGTCCTCCAGTACCTAAGGTTCAGCCTCAAGTACCTATATCAATTCCAGAGCAGTCACCAGTCCCAATTCACATTGAATTGGATTTAGACTCTCCACCTCGCAGTGGGTCTTCTACACACTCACTCTCATCCGTACCTCCTGTCGCTAGTGCAGACCCTTCTAGTAGCATTAGCCGAGACCAATCTTGGATTGAAGCTCAGCTAGGAAGGAAGAGGAGGCAGCCATCCTATGTCCTTAATCATTCTGATTTTGATGAGATATACCAGGATGTGCCAGACAAGAGGGTCAAGAACATGGTTCACGTAGAGAGGAACACTGATATGGAGATTGTCATTGAGACTGCCATACCTCCACAGGGGAAGAACTTGGCTGAGTTGGAATCTCAGGATTTTGAAGTTATCACAGTCAACCTTGGTCGTAGCACACGCCAGACTCAGGTTGATCTCCTACAAGTTGGTACAGATAGTGCCAGGGATAGAATACTAAAGGACAGAGAGGATAAGGTAGCCCTCAAGGATGAAATCAGACAACTTCCTCAGTACATTTCTAGCCTTGTGCATAGACCAGATGCCATTAACACACTCCTGCCAATGCTTGAGCCTCCAGCAGAGCAAAGTCAACTTAATCACTTAGCTGCATATGGCAAGCATTTGGATGAATGGGAGGAGGATTTTGTTGCTAGAGGCTGTACGATGCTTACAAAGTTATATTAGTTGCGGTACAATGCACGAGAGCTCCGTCTTCGTCTTCAGGATGAGGAGCGAGATATGGCAATTAACAAACCCCGGGATGAGATTATGATTGCTCACCTGAGTGTGGCATATGATGCAGTCACAGATGCAGAGGACAGAGAAGCTATCTACTCTTGGAAAACACAATTGGTTTTCAGAGCAAAGATAGAAGAGACTTTGGCATCAGAGTTGGCTGAGAATAGATGGCACGTCACTAGTGCACTCTGGTTTGTGAGGACTCTAGTGTCTTGCTTACCGTGTCGGTATCAGATCAAGGGTGGTGCCTATGTTGAACTTACAGATGTTCAGTCAGAGCTCCAGGCACTCATTCATACCATTTTCAATGGGGAGACTATTGGCTGTAAGGTTACTCAGCTTACAATCATGTCAGCATTGTTCGACGAGGCAACGAGGAGCAGAGGTGAACTTTAGTCTTAGATCACAGCTGGTGAGGATATGCTGCATCGACATAGCATTCTTCAACAGAGTCTCATAGCTCCAGATAGTGATGCAGTTAACAATCTCATTGAGGGATTGGTTGCTCAAGATCACGATCGGTAGACTTCAGTTTCCACCTCTCAGGATAGACATTACACACAGGAGTTAACTTGGCATTACCCTTTCAAGTTAACTTGATGTTGTCATCACATGCATATCTATTCTGAGATCAGCTTTACACACTTGGAGTTTCATTTAGGGTTTTATGTTAACTGATGGTAGTCTTCCAGTTAACTCACTTTCAATAAGGACGTGCATGCTTGCACAATTGTCCATTTTTAGATTAAATGTTTCGGTTAACTGATGGTAGCTTTCCAGTTGACTGTATAGTTTACTTCATTAGGGTTTGGCAGCGAATCTTGCATGCATTGCAAGACTGTAGATGACTCAAGGTGATTTTAGGGTTCCCTACACCTTGATGTATATAAATAAGAGCTTTTGCTCATTTGTAAATAACTTTTTCTTGAGAGATAAATATATGCTACGCCTACCTTTCCCTCAATATTGCTCTTTTGGTATTTGTTCATGTGTTTTCACTATTACAATTAATTGTTATGCCACATAGGGTTTCATGCAATTGTAATGGTGAATTCTTTCCATAGTTTAGATAAATCTATTTTGTACATCTTTACCATTATGATCAATTGTTATGCCACATAGGGTTTCATGTGATTGTGATGATAAATCTGTTTTGTGAACCTTTACCGTTATGATCAAGTGTTATGCCACATAGGGTTTCATGAGATTGTGATGATAAATCTGTTTTGTGAGTCTTTACTATTATGATCAAGTGTTATGCCACATAGGGTTTCATGAGATTATCATGGTAAATTCTTAAATTTGTTTTGTACCTAATAAACTTGTTCAGATTGAGATAATAGTTATGCCACCTTGCCTTCAAGTAAAGAATCTGAATCCGTTTATCGTCTGATAGTCAAAACCTTTCTCCGTTTCCTCATGCTCTATTTTCTTGAGGGAACTGGATAGAATTTAAGTTATTAAGTTTAGTTGTAGTTAGTAGATCTGCAAAACTAGAAAAACTCAGCTACAACGTATATAGTTTTTGAGAAAGCCTTGTACCTCTACAGCTGAAGCAAAAAGACAGGATTTAGTTTAGTTTATTTCCTTTGCAAGTACTTTTGTCAAGCACAATGAGGGAGCTTCCCCTCCTAATTTGAAGAGCACTCATTGCGTAGTGTGCATAGCTGTCTATACCAACTCTTACTCCAGAGGTGCTAGTTGTTATGCCAACATCAATCATTTGTTGCAACATTCAAGATCCTAACATCATGTTCAAGCTTATGTGTGTTCATTTCATCTTGTGAAGGCTAATATGCATTATTGATCCTAGAACCATCCAAGCATTTCAAGTATCCAAATCCATAAAGCAAAGCAAGATCAAGTTCCTTGGAGTGATGTGTTTGACTTTAATTCTCTGAGGGAAGACATTGAAGGTTTGGTGAGTTTTAGCAAGTAAGTGTTCATTCATCATTTCCTTCTCCATTGCCATTATCTTTCTATCAAGGTTTAATTACCAAGCAAGGGGTTTGACTAAGGAAAACCCCCATTCAAACAATTTTTCTTTTACTTATTTGGATGTGTAGATTATAGGTTGAACAAGGATTGAAGATCTTGAAGAGAAATTTTACTTTCTTGCATTTGTTGCATTCATTGTTGTCAAGTCATGAAAACTCAAATTCAAAATTTATTTTCGACTTCCTAAAAGTGGAACTTGTGCAAAATAGAAGCTAAGATCCTACCTCAAAGGACTACAAAAATAATTTTTAGGACCCCTCACTAAGACCCATTCACCCTAGGGAAAACATGTCCTTCATCAGAGCTCAAAATCAAGTTTTAGTGATGGGTACATGTGTTCTAACCCATCTTAGATCTACCTATAAATTGTGGTTTCTATTTTTGTACTTTCAAGAATTTGCATTTCATGCTCTAGGTCTTATTGTGCATTTAGTTTAAGTATCACATATCATTTCAATTTGGTGTCAGATATTTCCTATTGTCCTAAGGAACTAAGATCCAGGTCTAATTGAATCACCTTTGAGGTTGAAAGCCAATCTCTACTCCTTGTGATCTCTTTCCTAATAAAATGCCCCTAGAAAAAGACACCTATTATGGATCCTTAAAGTCCTATTTAGTGTCCCTCTTTCCTAACATTTCATTTTGGTGAACTCGACATTGTTAAGGTATCTTGCTCCCCACATTTCATTTTGGTGAACCTGACATTGTACATCATACCTTTTGTTGATTTGGAGGTCTTTGAAACCCTAGATCTAGGTTTTGCATCATCTTGTTTTACATTACATTTAGGGTTGCATATTGCATGTTTGCATCATCTAAACTCATAAAAATCCAAAAATATTGCATGCATTATACATAATATATTGCATTAAGGTGTGTTTCAGTCATCTAGATCAACATCTCATTCAAAATTGCATTAAAAAAAGTTGTCATTTTGTTCATACATTGTCATTTAAATTGCATTTGCATTTCATCATATTTTTGGAAAAAATATCATTGAAGAATTTTTTTGTTGTTAGGAACAATGAGCTTAAACATCAAGTTAAATACTTAGATTTAAAATTTTCATACCCCTATGCTAGGACTCATTTTCCCTAGGGTGAACCTGTCCTAGTACAGGCGATTTTCTAAATTTTGGCACACTGTTTTGTCTCTATATTTTCAATTTGTTCCAACTTGTAGATCTCTATTCCAGTTTTAGAAATTGCATATTCAATAGTTGTTTGCATCTAGTTCAATTGGTGAAAGATAGTGCATTATTTAAAATCAAAATCGACATTCAAAAGTAATTTGATGTAGGAGCATCTGGGTCCACAGGCGATCTTGCATTGCCCAAAAATATTTGTTTTTTGTTTTCTTCATTTTTGGTGTGTTGTGGTATTTTATGGCATGTTTTATCATTGGAAAACCTCTCATGCGACTTGATTTACAAAATTTTAGTTTTTGATCTATCGTAGTTTTAAGGCTTCCATATGCAGCTTTACGTAAACAATTGTTTCTAAAAATATATAAGAGATTGGTTGAAATCCTTCGAAAGATATATCATTAGATTAATTGTGCACAATGTGGTGAAGGTTTTGTGGCCAAATTATTCATGGATTGGGAGAATTTAAAATATTTTTTTCTTTTTATCTTAGATGGCCACAAAAATGATTAACTTTAAATATTTTTAAAGGTTGGAGTAAAATACTTTAGAGGGAATCCTCTTGATGATATTATTGATATCATGTCAAAGTTTCATGTGAATATAAGCTTCTGGGTAAGAGTTATGTAAAAATTCAGTTTTTGGCACCCATTGCGCAATGTTGAAGTCACATGCTTGAATTGTTTTTCCAGGTTATCTATGCAGCCTTAAAAGGTAATGTTTGATGGATTTTATTTATCTCATATTCATCTTTTGAAGAAAATTCAATTTAAAAATGGGCAGTGGCGGAGGATTTTAAATTATTGGCATAATTTCACCTTTTCTCCATGTAATCACTCTGGGTAAAACAAGAAATGATAATTATTTATTTTAGCTATTACAAAGAAAAATTTAGAGCTGAAAATGTGGATATCATCATTAAATTTAAGGCCTAGGGGTATGGATTGGTAAGAGGCAAGTATTTTTTACTATATTGATTAAAAAATCTATGTTTAGACCTCCATTTTGGGGGGTATCTTTAGAAAAACATGAGAACATGTTTGAATGCCAAACATAGAAGATTCTAACAAATATTTAAATTGTTAAAATGTATATTTTATTGAGGGAGTGGGATACCACTTTGGGTGAGCATTTAATTGTTTATTAATTCAGATTTCAATTTTTTTTTTTAAAAGATGAGAGGGAAGGGCTGGAAAGTTGCATGGAAGTAAGGTGGAGATGAGGACAACAACATGGAAGTTTTGAGGGAAGATTTTAAAATCTTGTAGGAAGCAGAGGTGAAGATTGAGTTTGAGGAAAAGTGAGAGAGAATGGCCATGGAGAGCCAAACTTTGTGAAAAATATTTTGTAATTGTTTCAACATGATTGCACATCATTTTCAAATTTGAATGCAGTTGATTTTCTTTGTTTAACCTCTGTGTTTTGTTAGTTTGTGGATGGTTTTTTTTTTCTTGCATTATAATCATTTTTAGGTCTTTGCATCTAAAACCAATCAATTATCATATTTCAAATCTAAAAATTGCAATATCTTGTTTAATACTTGCATTGTGTTTCCTATTTTTGGATGTTTACTATCTTTATTTAGTGCCTTTTATCCATTTTGGGTACACTTTTGGTTTGGTGAAACTTGTATGAGTATCACAAACTGGTGTCCTATTGCCAATACTTCAGCGAGATGCAGTTTGAGACTCATGGCATCCTATGTTGGTACATTAGTTGTGGATCTTGGTTTTTCCAACCCTTTCACTTATAGTGTTGACACTAGTCAACCCTTCTTGGACTCTATGCTTGATATCACATGTCCTATGACCACTACTTCTATTGATGTTGAAAACATTGTTGCTCATGTCCCTTAAGAGAACTTGTAAAAAATGGATAAATCCTTAGAGAAACGTCAAGACTATGTGAGTATAAAATATATTGATGGTACTACCATTCTTATCATAGATAACACGAGGAGAATGCTTGATAATGAACTTGGAATAGAGATTGTGTGTAGCCTAGCCCACATTATTGATAATAATTTTCCTACAATGGCTAGTTGTACTCAAACTTTGGGATACACTCAAATTCAAGGAGGAAATAAAATTCCCCCCCCTACAACCATTGCTTCTATTCCTACATATACCAATTCAAGTGTTACTACAATTATGCAACCGACCAACAATATCACTACAACTTTGGGTATTTCCACTATGAATCCTATTAGCTTTGTGAATTCAAACATCATATCTCCAAACCTCCCACCTCTCACAAACTTGCAATTTAGTTGTCCAAATAACACATATACACCTCCACCATATTCCCCTCCATACCAAACACAACCAATTATTTTTTCATAAACCTTTTACAAAATGTCACATCCCTCCAACAACATATAGCAACATTGAACCAAAACCAATCCGAACAACCTTCACAATATATCAAAATAAACTCATTATCAATGGGTATATTGAGAGCACAAATGCCACAAGGTATAGAGATACCTAGATTTGGTAAATATAGTGGTAAAGGAGATCCTAGCAACCATGTGTCAACATATACAACCTTATGTAGTGACTTCATTTTTTAATATAAACTCTTGGCTAAGCTTTTTCCTAGGGCATTAAAAGATACAACCTTGGAATGGTTTTGTTCCTTATTGAATAAATCAATCCACTCATTTAATGATCTTGTTGATGCTTTTCTCAACAATTTCCAAGTGTAAATTGGTACTAAGATGGCTCTACCTGATTTGATGTTGATTAGGTAGAAAATAGTGGGGTTATCAAGATGAAATGAATCAAGATGATAAACCAGTAGAAATTTTCACACTAAATCACTATAATTCATGCAATTATGAGGGAGAAAAGATATAAATAACAATTAGAAATTGACCCTAACTATTATAGCAACTATGAGGGGAGTTTTTAGAGCTTAAAAAGGTGTGCACCTTGCTGCAAGAAGCCTATTTTTAGGGCACAAAGGACTCATTCGCCTTTAGTGGCGAATGGGTCCCTATTAGGGTTTCTAAAACTAAGATATGGGTTATTTTCTTTGATGTCTACACTCTCAGATTCTCGGTTATCAACTCACGAAAACCTGTACTTAATTTTGTAGCCTCAATTCTTTATTCTTGTACTTTGAAGGTCAACTTTGCAACTTTTGTAACTTTTCTCTAAACTTCTTCTCCACTTGATCTTCAACTTGTAAATTTGCAAACACATAGTCAAGGGAAGAAAAACTTGTTGATTGTTAGTGAATAGGGGTTTTCCCAAGTCAAACCCCTTGTAGGTAATTAAACTAAATGATGAAATAATGTAATTGAAGCATGAACATGAAATGATGCAATGTTGATACCTTGGATGTTGTTTTGAAGTATAAATCTACAAACTAACATGAAGTAGCCATGAAGAATGTAGATCTTGATCTTGAAAAATATGTGAAATAATGATTGCAAGTAGATCCTCAATGCTACATCAACTTTCTTAGCTCAACAACATGCATGAATGCACTAAAACCTTGACATGATTAAATGATCTTGAATTATTGCAATAAACTCTTGATAATCTGCCTTGAAATGTCTTTGAAAATGCTCTTGAAGTGCTCTATAATTCTCTTGTAAAGTTTCTAGGATGCTTCATAAAATTGCTAGACGAAAATAATATGAATGAACCCCTTATTTATACTAAATCAAGAGATTAACCCCAAAATTCAAATAGTTCAAGCCGATGCTAGATCTAGAAATAATCATTATTAAATTCCCACCAAAATGAAATTAAAAAAGGGGGTCCTCATTAAGGGAGGACCCATTTGCCACTTAGGGAAAATGGGTCCTGGC
Organism: Sequoia sempervirens; assembly: GCA_007258455.2. NCBI lineage: Eukaryota > Viridiplantae > Streptophyta > Pinopsida > Cupressales > Cupressaceae > Sequoia > Sequoia sempervirens. The sequence continues at coordinate 39,039 of VDFB02342887.1, forward strand.
ACTATTTCCTAGGACCTAACCTCCAGGAAATGAAAGATCACTAAAAAATCATGTGAAAAATGTAGAGAAAGGGGGGTCCTAAAGAGGGAGGACCCATTTTCCACCTAGGGCGAATGGGTTCTAGCACCAATTTCTAGGACCTTGATTTTTCCCAATTAAATGTTATGTTAATTGAATTATGGATGTTAGGATAGATCTTTGGGAGGTGTCACAAATAAGGCTTAAATTTGAATTAAAGGGGATAATTAACTCCAATTAACTACAATTAATTAAGAGGGCCCTAGATAAATGTGAAAGTTTGTTACAACACTTTACAACACTTAAATAAAGTACAAATTAAGTTCATTTTATTAAAAGGGGGCCCAAGATCAATGTGAATGTGTTACAACACATTACAACATTAAACCTAGGAAAAAATTAGGTTAATTAAATGACAATTGTTTCCAAATCAAGTAAAAAGGATAATTTTTCCATTACTACAAATGCAATGTAAAAAATATATATATGAAAAGGTCAGCGATTTTATAACACGTTATCAACTACTTTACTCACAAATCAACATTAAACTTCTCGATGCTGATCTTCAAATAATGTTCATTGAAAATTTACAAAAAAATATCCAAGATAAGCTTAGGATGATGAAATTTCCTTCCTTTACATACTTATGCATGACTCTTCATGATTATTAGAACTCACTTAATCAACACATAGGAAAAACCACTTCTACTCATCCTAAAAAAATTGAAACCGTGCCTCACAAAAGTTTTCAACCATTCAAGAAACAAAAAAGGGATTTATAAATATAAATCCCCCACAACAAACCAACCAACCATATTGAACCTCAAGTGGCAACCATAAAAACAAAAAATCCATACCAATATTGGGATAAGAATAGATAATTCACCCTATTACTTGATACCCTCCATTTGATTATGTTGCAACTCTTGATCAAGAACCTAATCACCTTACCTACAATTAGAACTCTTGATACAACCAAACCTTTACCTCCAAACCATAATCCCAATCCCTTTTGTCAATATCACCGACAAGTTGGACATGATATGAAATGATGTAGGCATCTTAAACATATAGTGCAAAATCTCATTGATTCAAATCAAATCCAATTGGGTAGTGTTAATGATCAAGGAAATAAATTTGTTGCCCCACCTAACCAAAATTTGTGAATCTTTACCAATCCCATGCCAAATCATTCCATCTCCTTTGTAAAATCTAGTGATAACAAAAATGATGTGATGAATGTTGACAACATATAAGATATAATTGATTATGATAAGCGTGATAATGGAGACGATATGGATGCTATGATTGGATTCATTAACATTCAACCTCGTAAGGTCCAAACCAACTTGTCTCTTAACATTTCTTTCTCAAATGATGATATAATTAAACATGCACCTGATGGTCCTCTTTACATAGCTGAAAGAATCAGTGAAAATCCTACAAATGGGATATTAATTGATCTTGTGTGTGTAGAGAATGTGATCACTGAGGAATTCTTATTTGTGCATGAACTTTACCAAAATTCTTATGAAAAATAGAAAGAATGAATCAAAGCACATGATGGTTTTTCTTGCCCTATGATAGGTTCAATCACTCTTCCACTAAAAGTTGGACCAAAAAAATTAGATGTATCATTCCCTATTATCTCGACATCAGATCAATTTCATGTGAAGTTAGGCTATCCATGGCTATGCTCCATGAATGTCATCTTGTTGGCCATCCATAAGTTCTTGAAATTTCCATTTGATAACCAAGTTTTTATAGTGCATCATGGTGGATTTACTCCTTTCTCTTCTTGAGGGAACTTTACATTGGATTTATTTTGGTCTGAACCTACAAAACCTATAAAACCTCACATGAAGATTTCTTGTTCAAATCCTACCAAAAGTTCAAAGCAAAGTGTATTGCAGAGTTATCCCTTGCTAATATCCCACCTAAAACTGAAATAGCCATAGTTGTTCCTCCCACTCCAAATGTTGTGGATGAACCTATGCTTGAACCAAAAGAAATAAAACATGATACTATCTCACCACCTATATCCTACAAGATACCAAGAGATAACCATACAATTCCATTTGTGCCTCCTAAAATAAAACAATTTTATAAGCCCAAAGAGAAAGTAGTTTCATAACCCGTCAAGGTCCCTTTCATTCCTCCCTTAAGGGAAGAAAAGAGACTGATGGTTAGTAAATCTACTCCTACACCATCAAAACTTGAAAAACATGCAAGAAGAAACCAAAATGCTAAAGAGTGTAGGTGTAGACATCGTGCTATTGCTCATAAATTATAAAAAAAGAACAAACCAATTCACAAAAAGAATGATGATTCTCCACCTTTACCATAACATGAAAATTCTAAACCAAAACAAAAATGAGAACATACAATGGACATTGTCATTAGGCTTCTTGTTGTGATTAACTTGGATGATGATGATGTAATTGCTAAGATTGATGAAGAAGTGCATAATGAATTGAATTTATTGTTTTCCACTTCTATGAAATTAGATGGGCACAACTATGATGATCCTCCAAAAAAGAGTGCATCACCACGTGTTGAACTTGGTTATTGTCCTAGTATGGAACTTTTCGTTTCTCCTTTGATTAGTTATTTTACTTTTGTATATGATGAACAAGATTGGGATGTAGATGAACTACTATAGGTTGGCTCGCATGTGACATACTAATTTTCTATTCTCTTTATGTTCTTTGCGATTGCATGTGTGTAATGTGATCCCCCGTATTGTGCTACTCGGTGTGCCTTTATGTTTGTGAGTTTTCTTTAGATGATCCTTGTTACTCCATTGGTGCAAGGATACAAAGGAAGTGATTCTGTCGTGACATTCTTCTATTTGTATCTACATTCTTCTATCTATCGTAAAAATTATCTTTCCCTTTGTTTTGTGTTTTCTTTTTGGGGATGATGCAAAGTGTTGAGACATTTAGGTCTTCCATGTTGACCCAAAAGTATTTTTTTGTCTTCTATCTCTCTATGTGTCATTCCTCCTTTGTGTTGATTGTTCCACGAGGTATTTGGGGAATGACGACAGTTCTAAGCTCTATTATATCACTGTAGAAAAGACATGCTCTAACCCTGAATTTGTGGATCCATTATGTGTTATCTTTTGAGATTGCATGTGGGGGAAAAACATCCTTTTTCATGAAAAAAATTTATTTGGAAACATATGTTTGGCATAGGGCTTTCCAAATAAGCTCTCATGTACCTCTTATCAATTGAAATTTATCATTTCTACTTTAAATTAATTTCTCATAGTATGGTGTTTAGAAATTCCTTTAAAGTGGGGGCACACATTGGTATTATTACATTGGCATTATTATGACATGGACATTGGTATTCTCATTAACATATTGAAATTTTTGCTTAACTTTTGTTCACAGAGGTTGGACTTAGTGTAGCATTGGCATAGCATTGATAATTTTGGCATTAACTTATGGGTACACAATTGTTTGTGATAACTTTTCCAATGTGCCACCTTTATAATGAGTTCACACCTTGTAGACCTAGTGTGTGTTTCTCATCTTTCCTTTTGGGCTCACCTAGTGTATACTAGATTACACTAGCCTTTATGAGTGTATTTCATGGTCACCTAACATAACAAAACTTTCTTTCCAATGGATCCATGTGTTTCATAAGTTATTTTACATCCTCGTGAGTGTATTTGATGGACACGACATAACACAACTTGCTATTCAATCCCTTTTGCATTAGCTTTGACATTGTATGCTTGTGTATATTGTCTTGTTGCGCATATCTTATGTTGAGATTAAGGTGTATCAACCTTAGATTCCTAACATGATTAATTTTATGTATTATTACATTTATATGTATTATTTATTTGCATACAATGTCATGTCATAAATTGGGACCCACCAGCTAGGTAGCATCCCTGTTGGAGGTGACTAGATGACATATCATCATCCCAAGTGGAGGTATGAATCCCACTTTGGAATTTTTGACTTATGAAAAATTTTATGACATGTCATAAGGCATCTTTATGCATGGAGAAAGTTGGAACCCAAGTTGGGTTGTGACAAGGTGTGAGAGAATAAGATATTTTGGGTCATTTATGATGGATTATCTTATAGTTGTATGTGTTGTAAGTATGGTAGATTTTATGGCAGATTTTATGACGAAATCTATGATAGTTGTAAATAATATATCATAAGCTATTATAAGCATATTTTGGGTGCCCAAGCTTTAGGAGGAAGAATCAAATCTTATGACTATTGTAAGGGATGTAAGGGAATATTATACAAGTCACCAAATGCATGTGTATGGCATGGGATATTTTGCCATGTGGATTTGGATTCCCAACCTCTTCTAGATGCTTCTTTTGGTTTGTATATCTCTATATATTGGATGCCTTGCATTGTAGAATGCATAGTTTATTTGCAGGTAACAAAGTGTTGTCGAATTCACTCCAGAGTAGGTGTTTGTTTCAAAACACTTGGTGAAGAATCTTTGTACTTGAAGATGTATTGTAATCCTTTTTTGAAGTAATAAAAAAGAACTATTCATTTGGAGGATGGGGTTTTCTACTTGAAATGGTTTTCCCCATGCATATCTGGTGTCATTATTTTATGTGTACTTTTTGTTCTACCTTCTTTCTCTCTATGTGTTTCTTTTATTGTAACTGTATAAGGTGTTGTTAGAAATTTTTTGTAACTCTCTCATACTTATATTACTGTAGGATGCTACTTCTACTCACCTAGCTTCCTTTTAGTTGATACCAAATCCTAGCTAGCCTTTATTCCTTTGTTGGGTTAGAAGGGTATTTTGAGCTAATCTTTTTTTTAGTGGGATTTTTGTAGAAGTGCATTTCTTGACCTTGTTGTAGGTAAGAGATGGTAGGCACATCCATAAGGATTGAGATGGAGAAGTTTAATGGAAAAAATTTTAAACTTTAGAAGATGAAATGGAGGATATTCTCATAGATAAAGATCTATGGGCTGCTATATTCAGAACCAAACCAACTACAACAACCCAGGTAGATTGGGATCTATTGGATAAAAAATCCAAGGGTTTGATAAGAATCTATTTCGCTGATTCCATTCTAAATTTCCATGAAGAGAAGATTGCAAAAGACCTTTGGAAGAAACTTGAAG
>VDFB02342888.1:0-20415 GCA_007258455.2 Sequoia sempervirens
CCTCTTTCTAGATTTGGCTAGTATGTCATTGACATAATCTTTGATAGTTTTATGGATCATGTCATGGAAGATTAACGTCATGGCTCTTTGGTATGTTGCTCATGCATTCTTTAAGATGAATGGCATCACATTCCAGCAGTAGGTCCCCTATGGACAAGTGAAGGTTGTTTTGTGTTGGTCTTCTTTAGCAATCATTATATGGTTGTATCCCAAGAAACTATCCATTAGGGAAAGCATTTTGTCTCCTGTCGTCATTTCTACAATCATGTCAATGTTGGGCAATAGGAAATTGTCTTTTGGACATGCTTTGTTTATGTCCCTGAAATATGTGTAAATTTTGATGGCCCCATTGGGTTTTGAGATAGGAACCAAGTTTGACACCCATTTTGGATAGTTGATTGGTCGAATGAATCCTATGTCCAGTAACTTCTTCAATTGCATTTTGACTAGCAGGGTGATCTGAGGGTGCATTTTTCTGAGCTTTTTCCTGACAGGCTTTGCTTCAGAGTGTACTACTAGGTGATGAACTACAATTTCTGGATTGATCCCTAGCATGTCTACATAGCTCCATGCAATGTTTACCTGCCTCTCTCTCAAGAAGGCTACTAGGAGTTCTTGTTCTCCTGTTAATAATGACTTTGCATAGAATGTGATGTGCAGGGTCTCCTCTATTCCTAGATTAACTAGAATATATTTTTCTACTAAGACCGCTGATTTTTCTTGATGAAGAGCTCTGAAAGGAATATTGAATCCCCCATCCTTGGGCACCTTGAAGAGGTTTTCACTATTGGATGCATCCTTTCTTTTTACTTTTTTTGAGTTGGAGAGTGCCATAGTTTGGTTTTCACTCAACAACCTAGAGATTCTTCTTAGTTTTTAACTTTTGTGACTAAGGGATTCAATCATTTCACCATAGTATACATGTGTATCTAGCTTGATGATGAATCCTTCTTTGTGATCCCCACATAGAATATTATCTTGTAGTCCCATGAATTTTGAGATCGCCTAATCATTTTCGAATGTGTCAAGAATTGGTAGTCCTCGTTGGTCATAATCGATGAGCTGGGGGTAGACTAGATGGATTTCATCATTTTGGTGGTTAGCGGACTCAAATCACATAGTTCCAATGATGAGAAGGATGTGTCCTCGAAGAGCATGGGTAGGTTAGTTATGGGATCCTCGTCATTGCTACTAATATAGATGTCAGTTATGTCAAATGTGAAGTTCTCTATGACTTGACCTATAGATATGGGTAAGCGAAGTTCAATTGCTAATTGCTGAGGAGAATTATTGACCTTTCTAATTGGGGGTCTTCGGCCACATATGATTATACTCGGAGGGGTACATCCAAGGCCAAAATTTCTCATTCGCATATTTGGAATGATGGGTATTAGAAGCTCGTTGTTGATTTTCCCAAGTCTCTAGTTTCTGTCATAGCCCATTCTAAGCATCATTTGCAAACCTTTTCTTCTATCATCCATTGGTGGATCGATTGGCTATCTATTGTCTTAGTATAAGAGAGAGGATGGGTCCTCCTCTATGACTTCTTTGCCAAGATCTCCCCAACTATTGAAGTTGGGATATTCTTCAATGTATGTTTGAGATGTGGAGACTTCATTTGATTGTGAATGTCTTCGTGATCTGGGAGATTATGGTAACTCTCCTAACACAAAAGATTTTTTGGGAATCATATACTTTCTACAACCATTGTCTTGGATGATGAATTTGATATCAAAGATGGTGGGGATGGTAGGAGTGGTAGGTGTCTCTATCACAGAAGTGGAAGCAAGAGTGGCTAGATTAATGTATGGTGTTGATGGGCCTTCATCATTTTTAGGTACTTGAGGAATTTCATAGTATTTGGGCTCTAGGTTCTTGTAGTAGGAGAATGGTTTAGGATCTCCATGGATAGTGACCTCTTGTCCTTCATATGTGAATTTGACCTTTTATGGAAGGTTGATACTACTACTTTCATTGCATGGATCCATGAACATCCTAGGAGAATTCTATAAGGAAAGTTGAGGTCCAAGACTTGACACTTAGTTTCCATGATAGTTGGTCCCACTTGAATAGGGATTTGGATTATGCCTTGGGACACTCTTTCTTCGTCATCATACACTCTGATTGCAATACCTTTTCCTTTGTCAATGGAATCCTCTGAGATTTTTTTGGTTCTTAATGAGCTTGAGGGAACAAATATTGAAACCTGCACCTCCATCCACCAAGACTCGCTTGAATTTATTTTTATGCACTAGGACCTCTAAATGGAGTGCATTTTTGTGAGATGGTTGAGTGGGAAATTCCTGGTAGGAGAATGTAAGGAGATTTAGAGTGATTATTTTTTTGACCATAGCTTGGAATTGTTCCACATCAAGATCTGTGGGGATGGTGGATGAAGCCAATCCTTCTTCAAGAATTTTCTTGTGGATGGATGAAATTTTTAGCAACTCTATGATGGTGAGTTATGGTGGGGTTCTTTTTATCTGATCAAGGACATTTTAACCACTAGAAATAGATCTGGAGTTGGGTGCGAGTGCTCTATTTGGCTAAGATGATCCTGCAATGGTAATTTTTTCACCTCTTGTGGTGACTCCATAATTAGCATGGGCTCCTTTGATAGTGATGGTAGGACAATAGTCATCCAAGGATTCGATGACATGGTTGTACGCATGATTCAAATTCTTGAAGGTACCTTTCCCCTTATTAGTGTTATTATTCCCTTTGTTATGGTTAGGCATCAAATTCATGTATATTTTGAGGTTCTGATTTCCTATTGGTTGTCCCACATTTATAATTCTTTGATCACTGAGGTCTTGGACTAGGTTCTTTAACCTCATGCAATTGTTAGTGGTGTGCCCTTTGATTTTGTGGAAGTCACATAGCTAATTTTCATTTTACCAAGGAGGTTTCACATCTGGTTTCTGGTAATTCTCATAGGTGGGATCCTTGATGAGTTTTTTCAATTATTAGTTTCTTCATGATGACCTCAAGTGGTTCCCCAAGGGAGGTGTACTTCTGCTTGGTGGAATTCTTGTTTTGGTAGTCTGGTCCCCTTTGATCATTGACATTGTTGATCACTTGATTGTTTGGCTACTATGTTGTTATGTTAGCTTGATGATTATTTTAATGATGGTTTTTAATTTGTTGTTGTGATGCGGGTGTGTTTTTCTGAGGGGAACTGATGAAAACTTTGGCATCAATGACACCATCATTGGTAACATTTTTGTTTCTTTCCCATGTACGAGGTTTATCATTGTAACTGGTGGATAGGTGATTATTCTACTATTCAGGATATGCAATTCATCATCTAGGTTGTGTCATAAGGGATCGTTCAATGTTGAGCACCTTGGAAATCAACTGGTTGTATGTGGTAATACCTTGGACTTTGAGATGGAATGCCAAGGCTCCATCAAGGCTAGATATGATAGTGAACACTTTTTGTTCCTTAGGCATGACTCATTTTCTTCGATTGGCCTTGGATCACCTTTGTTGTAGGAATAAAGCAAATGATTCATTCTTACCTTGTTTCAGAGATGATAGTTCCCCTAGACTAACATCCATAGTGATATTGCATGCGTAGTTTGTGATGAATGCGTCTATGATTTCTTGAATTTTTTTAATTCCTATAGGTAGGCGAGAGACCCATTCCATGGCATGGCCAACCAATCTCCTAGGAAATAGCTGCATCAGATAGGTATCATCATATGCGACTTCCATGCAATGAACCTATAATCCCCTTATGTGATCTTCAGGGTTTCTCATCCCACAGTATTTTTCAAATTTAGGGATCTCAAATCCCTTCAGGAATGGTTTCATTACAAGGCTTCTATCAAATGGATAAGAACACAAGTTGTTGGGTGTTTTCGTGGTTCGCCCTGATTGAAGGTTGAGTACTTTTTGTTTGAGTAATTCGATTTGTGTTTTGACATCATTTTGTGGATCAGGAGGTGGGATGAAAATTTTCTGAGGTGGTTCGATTTTTGGTTGTATGGGTGGATTGGTTGGTATGATGATGGATGATGTTTGCATATTTTGTTGAGCCAAGTATGCTTGCAATTATTGTTGTACCAATAACACTTATTGTTTCTATTTTTGTTGTGCTATTAGTGCATGTTGTTGGGCTTGTTGTTGTGCCTGCTGTTACACCAACAATGCTTGTTGTTGGGTGGCTAATCAGGCTGCTTCCTATTGTTTTTCATATTGCTTCAATGCTTGCTAATATGCTTGATATTGTGTTGCTTGTTGCTGTGTGAGATACTATGATTGTGATTGTGCTTGTTGTGCTTGATATTGGGCTTGGGCTTGAGCGTGTACTTAATCTTGTGACTAAGCTTGAGTCTGGGCCTGATCTTGAGCTAGTGCTTGAGTGGCAGCTTGTATGATCTGTGCGGCTTGAGCAACTTGCACTGCCTATGCAGCCTGAGTGGCTTGAGCAGCTTGTGCTACCTATGTGGCCTAAGCATCTTGTTGTTGTTGTTTCAATAAGGCTTGGGCTTGTGCATCCTACCATGCTTGTTGTTCTTGGGTATGTGTAGGATCATGGTGCCCCAAAAAGTGGCAATATTTGTAGGCTATGTGGCTGACGACTTTTTTTACCCAAAATTAATGAAACGAAAAGGGTTTTTAGAGGAGATTCTGAGCTTTCCAAAAATATAAATTATTATTTAATTTGAATTTAATAAATAATTATTATTCATTTTCTATTAGAATTATGACTAAAGTTCTGATCGATAGGCTGATTGAAAAACATCTATAACTTTCAACGGTATCATATTTTTTTAATCCAAAACATGCATCATTCTATGCTTCACATACTATAGGATTAAAAAAAGAAAAATTAAATTTCATGAAGTTTTGACCAAGTTAAGGTGGTCAGACAGACGAGTATTTATATTTTCTAAAATTTGTAATAAAAATTCATAATTAATTATTTACTTGGAAAAAAATTACAAAAACATATGCATCACATCCAGACATGAGTCCTCTACTTATATATAAAATCTTACAAAAAAATTATTATAATTTTATTATGGTTAGGGTGGTTAGACAGACACCTACTTCTTATTTTTCCCTTAAATTTAAGTACTACTGCATTGAAATTTCAAATTTTCACCAAATAGATTTTATTTATTTTAAATAAACCTAGTATTTTAGAAACTACATTCAATTTTCTACAAATTCTATTCTTACATATTTTTGAAATAATATAGATAACTTATTCAAATATTTATGTCAAGTTGCCTAACACTGATTTTTCTGAATTTTTTGCCACTTAAGGGCTTGTTTTTTGCACGATGATCCTGCACATACCCTCTTATAAAACTTTTTGTGTGGCTTTGGTAGCTTGAGTAGCTAGTTGTGAAGCTTGTTGTTTTTATACTTGTTGGAGTGCCTTTTGATAGGTAACTTGTTGAGCTTCTTGCAACACAATACTATATTTGTTTGATGTGTTTGAGTTTGGTGGCAGTGGTGGTGAAGGTGGATTTAGAATGGTGCTTGTTGTGGTGATGAGAGGAACCGTCATATTGATGATTGGGGTTTGAGTGGTGGATGGTGCGATTGATGTGGTTGGTCCTTGAGAGACCATGTTTTGAGATGTTAGGGGGGCGGTTGATGATGTGATGCTGGTGGTTTGCATTATTGGGATGGTTTCCATCTGTTGTTGTGATATCGATGACAAAGTGGAAGTATTTGTAATGATGCTCTGATTGATTCTTGGTGGGTTGATCTAATTTTGTTGATTTTTGTTTGGTAAAGAGGGAAGTCCTAACCAAAGAGATGATGTGGATATTGATGGAAATGGTGGAAGTGGTTGAACTATGAGGAGTGTAACCTCTTGAGGAAAAGGTGTAGTTTCAAAAATACCCCTAGTCCAAATATGACACCCTCTCCTTGTGAGGTTATGGGGAGAGACGTTTGGGGTGTTGCACAAAATGATGACGATGGGTTGTTTGTATTGTGAAAGGTGAGAGGGACATATGGATGTAATTGATTTTGAGGTATGGACTGTCCCAAGATGGTTTCTGCATCCAAATCCTGATTGCTTATGAGAGGATTTTTTTGCAATGCATTGAGAAATGTACTTCATTTGTTAACAATGGGTTGTGTTGGAGCGATGGATAATGTAATTTGTGGGATGTTTTGTGTGATGTTTTGAAATGGGGATGGTAGATGAGATTGGAGGCATGATCCTAAAATATGGTTTCACAATAGTGCTCATATCAAAATCAGAGGGGATTTTAGCCCCTTTCTTTGCTAATTCGAGCATGTATAGTGAGGGATTGATTCTCATCATGATGTTGATAATCTTATGATTCTATATATTTTGAACTATTTTGGTGATTTCCTCATGTGACATTCCAAAGGGATTATTAATAAGATCCTCCACTTGGACACCTTCCTCTTGATGGTCTTGCAAAAATGGAGGAAGGTTAATTGTGAGACTTCCAAACCCAATGGGATTCATTTCGGGAGTGGTCTCACTCAAGTCACTTGAAGTAGATGTTTCTTTGTTGGCTTCCATGTTCCTCTTGTGTTGAGATCTAGTTTGCACCATAAAATAGGGATCAATTTTTCAAGAATATGGGAGATAAACCTCTAATTCTTTAGAATGATATATCTTTAGGTACAAAAAGAGAAATTCTTAGGATGATTTAAAGATCAAAGAATGATAATGATATGGATGTAAGATGGATGTTTGATGGATGGTTGGAACTCTTGAGAAAATATTGAAGGGTATGTTAAACTTTAGGACATGATTTTGATGTTTTCTTTGAGATTGATTTTGATTTTGGATTTGGATTTTGATGGTGAACTCATAAAATCTAAGAGGTTGGATGTTGTCCTAGAGTAGATTTTGTTCAAAAGATACTAATTTGACTAAGTGTGAGAAGAAGGATTCATCTAAACAAACTTAACCAAACAAAATGGTTTTTTTATTGAACTTTGATTTTTGATTATGAACTCCTAAACCCAAAGATGTTGGATGTTATCATGGGATAAATTTGTCCACAAGGTTTGATAATTTGACTAAATATGTGGAGAAGGATGCAACTACACACATCTAATTGAACAAAATGATTTTCCAATAGTTGAACATGAAGGATTTTTCCAATATTTTCAAGAGTTGATGATGAAATTATTTTGGTTTGATGTTCAAAGATGGATGAAGATTTGATTTTGATCTTATATTTACCTAAAAAGACACTTGCTTACTAGACCTCGGTTTTCAAGAATGTTCTTTTCTCTTAAAAAAGATTCTCAAACTCCCTAAAAAGATTTGGGTTTTGACAATAATAGAATGAGTATAAACCAGGATTATTTCTTGAAGCTTTTCTATAAAAGTTAAAAATTAGTCTTCATTTGAATTTGTATAGCAATGAGAGACACTTTTGGTGATCTTTCAAACCAAGAGCTTTTACCTTTGGTTTCTTGATCTTGATCTTGCATGAAATCATTGGAGATACATGTGTGGGGACCAATTGTTTCTAGTCTTTGCTTAATGACTTGGTTTTACTACAAACACTTCTTTATTATCTTTTGAAACTAGATGTCCAATGTCTCAACTTCTTCTCATCCCACAAAATATATCATGTGGAACTTTGATAAAATAAAGGCAAGGGTTTCCTATTGTTAACTTTATTAAGAAAATTGAAATATAAATCCAAGTGTTTAGAAACCTCTAAGGATGAGATCCCAAGGGCAAGCAATAACATATGAATTTGGTCAATTGTATTTGCTTCCTAAAGGGTTTGAAGTTTTGATGACAATGTTAAATGTTTGTTTCCAAATGCTTTCGAGAAAGCAAAGTGTTTTGTAACCAAGAACAATTAGAATCCTATGGATATGAAAGACTATATTTGTCAAATCCCCACTTGGACAAGTCTAGCTATGCTTATTTTTAGAAAATGGTTAAATACTTGACTTCATTGGCTCCCATCCATGACACTGACTTCTTGGCACAACCAAGCAACATTACACATGAAAATCCCATTGCATACTTTCCATTTCTACTAAAAAATGTAAAAGTGTGGGGCGGCTTTAGAACAACCATTTTTGCACCAACAAATAGATAGGGATTTTTTCCTTTCTACAAGGGTTTTATTTTGGACTTTCTATTCATAGGAGTTGAGCCATCTAGATGAGAGACCATTGCTACCCTTTTTTTCAGAGCCAACCGTGTGATACTAGCCTTTGTTCCAATACCCACTTTAATATCCCAACTAGAAATATTTTTGGCTTTAGAGTGTTACCAGTTCAGTCATTCACTTGGGTGAGTACTTTTTCCCCAAGTTAGGCCCTCTAAGATAAATAAAAGTGAGCAAACATATCCATAACTCGATTGATCTTTGTTGAGAAACAAAGAGAGAATACACGTGATATGTTTACGTACACTTGTAAGATGTTTTGTTCAATTTTAGTTCCAAAATGAAGTGTGGAGGAAATAACTTTATCCCAACCTAAGACCACCAAAAATCCTTTTGATTCTCAAGATTTCCATGAGGTGTGAAAGAAGAGCATACGTCTTTTCAACGGTGTTAGTTTGAGTAAGAAATCAGAAAAAAAGGTAGCACATGTTCTTTTTAAACCCAAAAAGAAATAATGAATTCTTTTTAAGAACCAAAGGAAGTGTGGAAACTTTCCTTGTTCAATTGTTAAATTTGAAAACCAACTCTAGTAAGTTTGTGTCCTAAAGTTCATTTTAAGCCCTTTTGTAACAAGAAATTGAAATGTTCTTTTTAAGATCCCAAAAAGAGATGTGATTTGATTTAAAATAGAAAACTAAAGCATATAACGGAAGCCTTAAGCATTAAAAAATGCTTTGTTGATTTCAAGTTAAGTGTAATGCCCAATCCATTCAATTCCAAGATTTATCCAAGATCGCCTCTTATCCTCCAATGTTGCAAGTATTTTGAATGAAAATCCTTCCTCCTCGCTTTTCCTATTCAACAAAAGGACAATTATGTGAGGATTAAAATATTAAATTATTTTTTATCATTAACTTCAAACAATAATATGATCTTAGTTGAAAGGAAAAATGATTTGAAACTTCCAATATTGACTACATTGGGAGGGTTCCACACTTGTTAGTGTCAACTCTACATAATCCCCATCACTAGGTATTGAGTCAACAAATCCACCACAAAGATAAAATATCATGATAGCATCATCATAAGTTCAAACATTTACTATCTCATAAATTTGAAGATCAATAAATTGTAAGCATAATGGTATAGTGTGAGAGAATATTGAATCATGAGTGAATAAATGCACCAAAACAATCAAATTGATTATTAAAAGCATATATTAAATATATATACTACTAAAAAAGGTTCACTACATCAGGAAATAGTGTATGGTACCACATGTTGCTTTAATTTCAATGTTGCTGGTTGATTTTCTATTAATCATGTCAAAGACAAAATCATATTGCTAGCACCTTCATAGCAGGAAAGAAGTCGGATATTTCTCAAAATTAAATACCTATCACATTTCCTAATGATTTTGAGAATATGAAATCAATATCAAATAGATTCCCCTACCCAATAAGAAAAAATCAAAGCAACTGAAAAAGGGACCGCCATTATAATCACAACAGTCAATGTTATTACTCACGATGTGGACAGGAGCTGCAAAGCATTTAATGATAAAGACAAGAATGTAAATGAGGTGAACAACAATAATACCAGAGGAAAAATGATACTTATGATGGCATGATGTCTTTGCAAGACATACACCTCCTTTAAGGCACTTTGTGCTAACGACATAGGCATGATGACTTTGAATAGTGCATGGAGACTCCAATTTCCTTCCAAAAAGCATGGACTTCATATTTTGAGGTTTGTACAATGAAAATCATGCCCTCCAATCTTAAAATGGGATTTCCATTTAACTATTCCAGATGACGCCTTAGACAAGATGCATGGTAGAGAATTGAAGGTAGAGGTTGGAATTTCTATCAAGCTTTAAAATCTTGAAAATATAACCAGCTTGCTCAAAATTCAAATGAATTCAAAAAGGATTTAGAAGCAGGTGACAAAAAAATTCAAAAAGGCTTTGGAAACGAATGCCATTGATAGAATTTAAAATTTTAAAATAATGTAATTGCCAAGCTTAAAGTTGTGCCCACAATGTCAATAAAGAAAGCTTTCAGAATAATGCAACTAACAGGTGTAAAACCAAATTCTATTTACTTTTACCAACATCTCTGCACCATTGATTGACTAGACAAGTGAAATGCACGCCAAAATGCCAAAAGAAATGTACTCTCATGTGTGTGATGGGAAATATAGTGTAGACTATATTTATTTCATTGCATAGTTTGTGGTAGAAAATTCTAAACTATTCGATGAAGGTATGCATAGCAAACTTCAAAGAATGGCAATTGAAGATTATCTAATATATTGAATTTGAACTTCTTCCACAATCTGTGCCAGCATCATTCCTAGAGCCATAAAAGAATAAAGGATAGTGGATTTTTGTTCGATGTCATAGTTGCAATCACCTCTTATGTCAAACATTGAAGGCAAGAAGATAGCTTCAAGGACAAATAGTATATCATTTAGCAAATGCGCAATCTTGAATACTGAGGACAAAATCAAAGAAACTCTCATAAAATTGCAATGAACTCAGGGAAAATTTCAAGGAACAATATTTTGATAGTAAAATTCTTCATGATAAGATGATGCAAGTGGATGCAAGGAAACTACAAATCCTTGCAAAGTTTTTTTTTTATAATAAAATGAACTCATAGCTAGAAATTGGTAAGTCACCATTCCCAACAAATGGAGAATATAAATATATATTTTGATGAATCTACAAGTTGAAATGATAATAGATAACAAATAACAAGCTTGTATTTCAAATGATACAAAGGATTTGGCTTACCCAATAGGCTCCATTTAGCATTAGCCAAAAAAAGTTACACTGAATTAATGCACATAAAAAAGTGTACTAGTGTTGACAGACCAAAAAAAAAAAGAACCGCAAACCAGTTTTAAGAAAAAACCAATATATAGATCATGAAATCATAGCTATTTGATAAAAAAAATTGTAGGTGCTTCTTTATGTATAACATTGTTGAAATACAACTGCAATAAATATATAAAAAATCCAAGCAAATGAAGCCACGATATTAGTGAATGCCCTGCTTCTAGCACCATATGTGAGCACCCTATAAATCTGTAAACATTCTAAAGTCCATAACATAGGTTAGTACTTGTAAATACAAACTTACTAATGCTCGTATGAAATAATGCATAATTCCTCTCATACAAGATAACAAAACAAACTAATTGGAAGCATAAAAGAAGCACAACGCACACCTATTCCATAGTGGATTGGTGTCACTTTGTTGTGAAAAGTGACCCTTTCCCAACCCTTGATAAGCCAATGATGAAAATGCAATGATAATGGAAAAAATTAGTTCTCAATGTGAATAGAGTAACTTTGTATGAAGATTGTGGATGATTGAATGAAGGATAGCCTCTCCATTTATAGAAGAGTTTGATGAGAGAAGAGGAAAGATAGCTTCTTTTTCAATTATGTTGACTTTTACACATATTAAATTGTTGCTTCATATTACATATATAGCCTTGTTCATAACATAAAATTAACTATATTAAATTATTACAAAAAATAAGCTATGTTAAGGTTGTTTTTCAATGTAGGGAAACAACAAAGATGAGCATATCAGTATAGTAAAAATTATATTAGTTACACACATGACATAATGATAGTCAATAGGAGAACTTAGTTCTTTCTATGTAAATTAAACACATTGAAAACATTAAATAAAAGGGAATGCATTATTTCATTTTTTGTTATTGTCAAAATTATAGATTTCTCAAAAAAAAAAAAATTACACCTTGCAATATAACATTATTATTATGAAAATAAAATTGGAAAAGTGAATTTAGATGATGGGAAGAATTTTGTTGATGTGTTGTTGGCCTATGAACTTTGTCCTACCAACTACTCATCCATGTTTACTATCTTCAGATCTATAGGACTACAACTTTATTGGGTTTGGATAATACTTGTGTGGGGAAGCAATGAACAATATTGGGGTCAATGAATAGAAACTAAGTCCTTGAAAAATGTATTTTATTCTACCTGAAGGGATTAATAGGATTGCTCAAACTTATTTCCATTACTGCCTCTTTCTAGCCTTTCAATTTCTCCCTTTTAGAAGCTTCTCATTCAATCCTTTGTTTCTCTTTTTCTTATTCCTTCCCTTTCCTTTTCTAATCTCTTTGTACCTTATTTTATTTTATTTATTTTATTTTCAATTCACATTTTCTCCATTAGGTCTCGTATCATGATTCTTCCAATCTTCTATTGATTGTTCTATTGTATCTTCCTATATTTCAAATGTTGGACTTCATTCTTCCTCTCATCTTGCTCCATTAGTATATTCATTTATTAATATATGGTGGGGATCTAAGATTACCTACTCAGTTCAATCCCATAGTCAACTAGATGCTTGGACATATCCTTGACTAAATGAACAAGTAATTTTAACAAGTGGGAGATGTTTGAACCGATTTTTCCTCCAAATGGCTCAATGGAATCTTTTTCATTTTCAACATGTACCTTAGTAGTATTTTCATTAATATCCTCACCTCCTCCCAATTTAGTAGGTTCACATTCTCCACAATCAACATAAAAATGCACTAATATAGATGGGCCATACTATTTGGTGGATATGGCATTGAAAAAATTTGATTTTCATTTGCATTCAAATAAAAATCATGATTTATAGCCCCCCTCAATCAACAATGATGGATTATCTAGTGTATTGGGTAGAGAAAGTGACATGTCTGCATCATTATGTTGGTTTTCCAAATGAGTTGTTCCTATTGGAGTATGTTCATCTACCAAAATAGGCATTCCTATTAGAATATGTTGGTATGATAAAATGGTTGTTTCAATTGGACCATAATTTTTTTCTATAAATGGTTCAACTTTGTTATCTATAAGGTTACCATGTGTCTCTTCAATCTTTGATTGTGCCATAATAATAATGGATAGAATCATATTGTTTTCTATAGCTAAATATTCCTTATGGGTTGTAAGTTGGAATGTATCACTTGGTTGAATATCCTCCATTAAGGCATCTCAATTTAGCGGCCAAATGGCTATACTTTAAAACATAAATTTATGTTATTAATAGTCAATGATTTTTAAACTGTGATGTTATCAATGGTTGTCAACTATACCCTTTTAATATCTAGATTAGGATACTTACTCATCCATTTTGATCCTTCTTAAAATACTATTTGAATGATGAGAACATGTTCACGCCTAGTGGCTACAACCTATGAGATGTGTGGGCTGGTAGGGTTAGTGGGTCAATGCCTAGTGTAGACACCCGAATTTTCACATCACACCTTTAATTAATTTTAAAATTTTATATTTTAATTATTCTTTTCCATCACCTTGAAATTAATTAAATATCATATTATTTAATTAATTACTTCATCTTATCATATGATTAGTTTAATATTTTACTAATTAATTGATTATTTCACTTAACATTAGTCTTTATTCCTCCTAATCCACTAATCTCAATTAAGTTAATAAATCTATGATTAATTAACTTAACCCATAACTTAATCTTCATTAACATTTTCTCTAATTTTTAATTCTACCCATTTCCCCAAACTTGTAGACATGTGACATGTGTCCTACAAGCCTCTTAAAGAATTTCTTGCACATATCACTATCCATCTCCAATTCATCCTTTGACCTCTTTTCCTATTGGAATTCACACACATGTTAGAGATCTTATTCCCCATGAACAAACCCTACACGTTTTCCTTTTGTTACCACTTGTCATACCTCCAAAGCCTACACATCTTAAACCTTGTGAGCACACCTTGCTCTCTTCACCATGCTACATGCCATACTCACATGCTTCCACTTTTTAACACTTGTCACAATGATAATCCCTCACCATCTCCTTGAATCTCAACCATCCATCTCACGAGAAAATCTCATCCCTTCATTCTACCTTCCAAAAATATATAAATTGAAGCCATATCATCCCTTTTGCATATAATACAATCATATAATTTCCTAGCTTATTCTCAAATATCTTGAGAAATACACAATTATAATTTAGTGACCAAATAAACAAGCTTGTTGAGTGCAAAGTTTAGTTGGGATCAATCATGGAGGTAAAAATTGATAAAGTATAATCAATTTGAATGTATTTGATTAATGATTTTGTTGATTTATCCTCATTATCATTTTCTAAGCTTCATTTTGGCATGCCTAGTGGGACCCACATTCCTTTTTAATTATTTTGTGAGTTGAGTTAATATTTCACTCATAGGTTCCATTTATGCACTTGACTCTGCAGAACAATACTTTCGCAGTGACAAACTATGCTTGCATAGTGATTCGTGATGATTACATGTCACCAAGCTTCATTTTCTATTAAACATCTCATGCTTACATGATGGATTCTCATGGCTCTAGTTCACATAAAAAAATCCTACATTTGAGTGTAGAGTGTTTTATCTTTGAGCCAACCCCATTATTTTTGTACATATCTTTATGGTTTTATTGATCATCTTAAAAGCTTTTTGTAACCAATTTTAAATTCTTAAGGCACACTTAGTATAGAATGTATTTACAACACTTATTTTCACATTAGGATTAAGGAATAATCATAATTTTTAAACAATAAATAAATAAATACAAATAAAAAAAAAGATAGAAAGAATAAAAATCAAAATAACATTTTTATGCTTCTAAACAAATATTTCAAGGCAAAAATATACTTTTTTATTAACATTTTTAGGCTCCATCTATTGATGCCTACACTTGACCCTATGGTGCCTTTCTTTCACCTCATCATTCTGATGCTACAACTTGCAGTGCCTTCACTATAGAAAATGGTGTTTCTTATTTTGAGTAGAACAGTTGAATCTTTAGGATTAATAAACAAAATTGTGCAACATTCTATACTAAGATATTTGCAATTTTAAATAGGTTGCCAGATTAGGATTTACATAATATTTCTGTGATAACCTTAACTTGCGTTTAAATTGAGTTTGTGGGACAAAGGATTTAAAATGAACTTTTAAGGGTTCACACATATCAATAAAAGTATTTCCCTATAACTAGGTCATTAATTAGATCTGATTTATCATGTTTTATTAGATGATAATTGCTTTCTGCTAACACTGTTTGAATATTTTTCTAATGAATAATTATGCTTGTGCATAGATAAATTGTGCTATCAAGCATACTTATTGCGCATTTTTTATGTGAATCTCAATTACTTTTCAATGCCTACGCAAAGTCTTGTTGTGCTTATGAGTATACTATAAGTGCTTTTGTTTAGTAGAACCATGCCTACGTAAAATATACAAATTACACTTTATGCTTTTTTTCTTTAATTATTGAATACTTCACATATGTATAGACTTTCTACTCTTCCATTTTATATAAATGCACCCTTCTTGTAGTTTGGAAATTTTAACTATTTTCTTGGATTTTTCCTAACATTTTGGGACTAAAAGTCGTGTAGCTAGTTTGATCCTATCCAATACCAAAAATATGAGACTAGTAACATCTAGTTTTGCATATTCATTGGTCCAAGATATTTTATTTAATTTTCCACTAATTTAGGTACTAAATTTAAAGTACCTATGATCAATTGTCATGCCTATTTTTTCCTACTAAATATTGACATAATCACCAAAAATTATTTCACAAAAGTAAAACAAGATATCCTTGATGACATCATGTTTATTATGTTATCACTAACTCTATTCGTGCAAAAATATTAAGGATTTCATATTTTAGGGTGATTCTAACTTAATCTTTAGCAAAAAATGAAATCCAAAATTCTTTCACTTAAACCCATTTTGGGAGCATAAGAGAGATATATCCTTAACACAATTTCCTATTGGTAGTTAATTAAAATAATTCAGACTAAGATTCTAACACCTATAAGTCTAAAATGATAATCCACATTACTTCTAATGATTAAATTGAGATAATAAAATTTATGTTATAGAAAAATGTAATTAATGAATTTTGATGATAATTACTATTAGTAATATGAGAACTTAAGATCAACAACCTTCAATAATATTGATTCTAATTAATTTAAATCTTAAGTTTTAACTCTAATTTAAGGCTAGAAAATAAATATAATATTAATTCAAGGAAGTTGAAGACATTAATATTTCTTATGTTGATTTGGAACAAAATTGTCTCTATTTTTCTAAATTTCTATTCCAAAATAAACTCAATGTGGCTTTAGTTCATGGAATATATATTGTGCATTAATCAAATCTTAACCAATAAATATAATGGTAAAATAATTTATTAATATTTTTTTTGTTAGAGTAAATAGCATATTTAAGCTTAAGTTTACTTAGGCTTACATTATAGTTTAATAGTGCATTTAATTAATTAGGTGGTTTTTTCCGTGTGGGTAGTTTTTACACCCGTTACCTATTTTTCTTGTGTTTATAAGGCATGTTGTACATTTGTAATATAGAAAATATCAATCTATTTTTTTCCTGGTGAAAGAGCCTCAAGTTTTTCTCATAATTGTGAAGGTGTTATTTGTAGTTGGTGCTCCTAGGTTTGGCGGTCATCCCCAACATGGTATCAGAACATACCAATGCTCTTCCCTCCTTCTGCCATTGAGATTTTTTGCTGATGATTGTTTGATTTTATTTTTTTCATTTGAAATTTCTTCAAATTTCAATGTACCTCAATTTTGATATTTTTCTGTTGGAGAAGAGTGTTTTCCTTCTATCTTTTCCAGGCCTGTGCCTCAGACCTACAAACCCACGTCCTTATTCTCTCTTGGTGAGGGAATAATTATTGTTTGGAAGCCACAAAGCACTGATGGTTGTGTGTGGAAAGATTTTCTTGAAGGTCACACCTTTCTTAGAGAGGGACGATTTTGCTATGTTTCTTCCAATAAAAATCCCTTAATTTCTTCTTGTTGTGTGTTTCTTTCCTTTTGCAAGCACGCTTTGACTGGAGGCAATTAGTGTTTTATTTCCAAAGAAGAGGCATGAGAGTGCATCTAAGCCTCAATTTTTTGTTGAATGAGGCATTGTTTTTCTTTTAGGTGTAGATTCATTTAGGAGAACAAAAGCCACTATTTTCCCATCTGTGACTTACACTAGAAGAGCTGTAGATATTTTGAGAGGTTTCTTTTCAACCTTGCTAGCATGATTTCCTCTATGAGGAAGGTGATTTGTTTGTGAGGATTTGCCAATTAGAGGCAGTGATTATTTCCTAGCTTCAATACTTTAGCATTCTAAAGTTTTGATTGAAATATTTTATTATGGTTCAAGTTTTTGTAGAGAGTCGAGTGGGCCTTGAGTCTTTTTAAGTTGTGTTTTTGAGAACTTAATCTCACATTGGTTGTGAGGAGAAGTATTTTTCTATTTAAATAACACTTTTGTGTGAAGGAATGGTGTGAGCAAAGGATCATGTTGGTACGACTGAAAGATTGCATGTGTGCTAGAAGCTACCTATTCATGTGTTTGGAGGAAATTACAAATCTTTCTACTTGTGAGCTGGCACCCTTGGTGAATTGCATATCAAGGTGCCATTATTTTTTATGAGGGTGCTAACCCGAGACACAAAAACTCACACAAAACTAGAGAATATTATTATTATTATTATGAATATGAAAATATTACATGGAGAGGATCTCAAATCCTCGAGTTTTGCAATACATGCAAGTTACAGAAACTACAACGCAACCAAAAAATTAAAAAAACCCCACCCATAAATAGCTCCCTTTTTGTTTTCGAGGAAAAAAAATTCAAATTATGAGTTTTGGCAGTTGGCACCAAAAATTACAATTTGAAATTCAAAACAATTGAGTCCTAATTCGAAAATTGGCAATTTTCCAAAAATTGACCAACTTCTGGAAGCCATAACTTTTGATCCAGGACTCCGTTTTTTGAACCGTTTGAACCGTTGGAAGGCCTCGAAGTGAGGGAATGTGCCAAAACCCCTCCATCAATTTTAAATATTTTTCAAACCATTTTGAACTAGACTTAGAAGGTTTTCAAGGAAAAGCTTGAAACTTCAATAACTTTGTTGGGAATGATATTGACTAGATTCTTTTTCAAAGTGTTTATCCTTTTGTCACGATGCCTTCCAAATTCCAAAATTTCTAAGAAATAGAAATTGAGTAAAACAAGCAAAAATGTAATTCTAAAAGTTGGGGCTCTTATTGAAGAAAGGGTATACAAAAATTCAAAAGCGTCTACAAAAAGCTAAATGAAAGTAAACATAGTTTTTGGTGATGGAGAATTGCCCTTACACCTTTGGATTCTCCTACATGTGAGATAGCTAGGGTTATTTGAAGTGACCCCATCATGTCTTAGATGGTTGAGTAAAATCCAAACAGTCAACCTCTACCTTAGATAGCTATGATGAATCTTCTATAGGCCTTCCTCTCCACTTTACTAGATATTCTTCATACTTCCTTTTTCTGGTACTCCTTCCCACATGGCTATCCAGTATTGCTTTGATCTCCTCCTCTAAAGTAGGTGTTGGAATGCCACACTATTCCATTGTTGGTACTTCCTTTGCGCCACCTTAATGAAACTCTATCAAATATGAAATGTTGAACACATGGGAAATGTTGACTCCATTCAACAAATCTACCTCATTGGTGTTCCCTGAATCATGGCTCTTCAAAAACTTATAGGGATTGAACTTCTTCATCTTCAATTTGTTATAGGTTCCCACTAAAAACCTTTCTTTCCTTAAGTGGACCATCACTTCATCGCCAATCTGAAACTCCTTATTCCTCCTATTTTGATCTTCCTTAGCCTTATACTACATATTCATCTTGTTAATATGTTCTCTTACCTTGTCATGTATACTCTTGATGTGCTCTGCAAAGTCTTCAAATTCGGTACTTATCTTCTTCTCTTGGTGCATCTTTCTTAGTTCTAGAGCAGTTCTAGGACTGCCTCCATACACAATTTGGAATGGTGATCTACCAGTGCTTATGTTGACAAAATTGTTGTAGGAAAATTTTTCTTGGGGTAAAGATCAAGTCCCATCCATGGGTTTTATCTCTACCAAGCATCTGTTGGTTGCTGGCTTATGTTCACAACCTCAATACCCATGATCTGTGGATGGTGTGTATGAACTTTAACTATGTTTGCAAATTCTTCCACAAGGTCCTCAAGCGATATCTCCCATTTGGTGTCACAATCCAAGACTATACCACCCTTTTCCAGGACCATGTAGCCTCGCCACCTCTCTAAAAAACAAGTCAATAATGTGGATTACATCATGGGTCTTCTATCATGGAATGAAATGCACCATCTAAAAAAAGAATTCAACTTCCACAAACACTGAGTCATTCCCTCTCTATTTCCTTGGAAAACAAAGAACAAAGTCCATACTTATATCCTCCCACTACCTCTTTGGTACAGGTAAGGGTTGATACAACCCTATATTCTGGATCACTCCTTTAGCCATCTAAAAAATGTTGCAACTCTGTACAAACTTCTTCAAATCATGTGACAACTGAGGCCAATAATAATGCTCACTAATAATGGCAACGGTCTTATCCTGACCAAAATGACATGCCATTCCCCATTGTGCTTCTCCTTTATTAGGTTCTCCCTCATGGAAATCCTTAGAATACACAATTGAATCCCCTTGAACAACATGCCATCCTAGATTATGAAATCCAGCCACTTCGTCTTGTCAACTATAACAAGCTCCTTGCAATCTTTCCAAGCCTCTACAAAATTAGGATCTTTAGGGTACAATGTCTTAAGTTCATTGAACCCAACCACTTCAATCTGCATCTCTGTCAATAATTTTTCCCTCCTTCTTAAGGCATCTGCAACCCTATTCAACCTCCCACTCCTATGCTTTAAAATAAAGGTGTAACTTTGCAAAAATTCTAACCATTGCATATGCCTCTGATTTAATTTTCCTTAACTATTCAAGTATTGTAATGCTTGATGATCATTATACAAAACAAATTCCTTCAACAACAGATAATGCCTCCATTTCTTTAATGCTTGAACTATTGCATAAAAATATTGATCATATACAAAGTACTTTCTCTTTGCATCATTTAACTTTTAATTGAAATAGGCAATGGGCTTACCTTCTTGGCTTAACACTACTCCAATGGCACTACCATTGGCATCATAATCCACTTGAAACACCTTATTGAAATTTGGGAGGGATAAAAAAGTTATTATGTCACCTTCTACTTCAACACATCAAAACTCTTCGTTGCTCCAGTGCCCCATTTGAACTCCTTTCTATCCTCTCTCATTGTTTCAGTTAGGGGTGCCCAAATGCTATTGAGGTTCCTAATGAACTTCATGTAAAAGCTAGCCCAACCATTGAAAGATCTCACATCAGTAGCAGTTCTTGGGG